>JAOSBL010004123.1:0-10253 GCA_027568915.1 Erythroxylum roraimae | reverse complement strand
GACTTCGTAATAAGATGGAAGATGAATATCTCTCTGATTGTTTATTAGTGTTTATTGAAAGAGAAATTGTTGAAACACTTAGTACAGATTTATTGATAGATGATTTTCGTGATCTAAAAGAAGGGCGTGTTGCATTTTGATTATTTATTAATAATATTATATAATTGTATTAGTTTTTTGCATTTAGATGTTGGCCCCCGGCCCCCCCTTAAAGTTGAGTCTGGCTCCGTCCCTGCATGAACGTAAACAACGATCCACCACAATGACCGATGACATTTAAAAATCTATTTTCTACGTCAATTTTCGGAAGTCATTTTCATTTTAATTACACAGGAAATGAGAAATGAAACTCAGTTTCTAATCAGACTAATCTAGGGATAAAGTTCAAAGCTTCTTTACATTGTCAGCTTAAATGGCAATTCAAGCTTCAAACAGCAGATACTTTTGTAATACTCGCAACCTCTCATTATTTTCGTAGTCTTGAGTCTTGACAAAAGAATACCAGACTGTAAAGTATTTTTCTATAATAAATTTCATAGACTTTTATCATAAGTATTGAATTTGTGATATACTGTTGTCCATACTCAAAAATAAAGTTTAATTCTCTTTTAAAAATTTATGTGGCAAAGCGAGTAAGGGTCGATGACTAACTTAGTTTCATACTTTATGGATAAGAATTAAGGGGTGACAAAAACAATGTATAAATATAGCTGTGAAATAGTTTGAATTAAAATAATTAAAAGACAATAAAACTTTAGTATAAGTCCACATCTATTATTAAAATTTTATATTAATCATCAATATAATAATAAATCAATGTACAGTTTAATTATTTATCGTTGGAACTTGAAACTATTTTTCTATCTTTTCTTACTCAGTTAATTAGAAAGAACACGACCCAATTAATCTTAAATATTGGATAACTTAAGTCGTGTGTTATCAATATTAATTTTACTAAAGTGCTTTCTGGTTACCTTTATTTTTACCTTCCTCTCCTTAAAGAGTACTATATCACCTTCAAAATTGTGAATTACCATAATGGACATGGTTTTGTGGATGGGTGTGTCCTTTACACTCATTCCTTTAATAATTGAAACAACAACATGATTAAATAAATGGTCTTATAGTTAATACTGTCTAACTAAATATTAATTACACATAGTCGGGTACATGATTGTATAACAATTTGTGTCGATAACATTAAACCTTCATAAAAGGTAACAAGAACGTATCTGAATATACGGGTATATAGTTAATTGTGTTCAGGAAAACTTTAAAATAAACATACTTCTTTGAATACACGGGTATAGAGTTAATTGTGTTCAGGAAAACTTGAAAATAAACATAGTTCTTTTACATAGGCATGGGCTAATCAATGTCTATAGGTGTTACTTATCTACGAGGAGTAATGGAACTTTTTGTACATAGGCATGGTATTGAATAAATAGAAAAATGATATAAGTTTCATTGCAGCCAAGTGCGATTTAAACTAAGAGATGCTATTCCCAATTTTTATTGAATATATTCTTATTTTAAATGTATCATGGTAACTCTGGTATTGGTTGCATTAAGTCGTGGCATATTTCATGTTGAGACATGGTATTCCTTCCCTTTAAAATGTGTAGTAGTTACTTATCTATAATGAAAGATGATTTTTTTGTTTATATGTGTGGTATTAGATAAATGAATTACTAGTATTACTTGAACTAGGTCTAGACATAGTTTGTACTCAAAGATGATATTCTTATTTTTCACTTAAGTTGTTACTAATTTTAAATATGTCATAGTAATTTCTATACATAGCAATGATATTAAATGTACTAAGTCGTGGTAGAGTTTATATTGAAGCATGGTATTTCTTCTACTCAGTCATTGTGTTCCCATTTAAATGTGAACATACTAGCAACCTATAATGAAAGATGGTATTTTTTGTACATAGACATGGTATTAAATGTACAAAATATATCATCATTTATAGATAAGTAAGAACTTCACATTTAAATGGGAATATAATGACTGAGTGAAAGAAGTACAATGTCTTAATATAAACTTTACCATGACTCAGTATATTTAAATGGGAGTATCTTTTGTACATAGATGTGGTATCGAATAAAGAGTACTAGTACAGTTTGTACTAAAGTAATGTATTCTTGTACTTATTCATGTTATTCCCATTTTCTACTAAAGTTATTAGTTATTTTAATTATGTATTGGTAACTTTAGTTTATAACTATGGTATTGAATATATTGAGCCTTAGTATGGTTTCTTTGTAAAGTGTACATATTACTGTTTTGTAACCAATGATAGTTTTTTTTGGTATATATGCATTGTATTGGATAAATGGAGTACTAGTATAATTTGTATTGAGTTAGGGTATTGTTGTACTCGATCATATAATTCCTATTTTAATTTGTACGTGGTACTTTTTTTTAGTGATTAATCTTATTTTTAACATATATGGTTGTTATTACATTTATTTATTCCTAGTATGGTTTCTACTTAATTATGAATTTATTTATACACGGTCATGGTATTTCCATATAAAATTGGAGCTACTGCTGTAACGTCCCAATATCCGATATTAGGGGCTAGAACCCCAGAATAGTGTAAATGAGAATATACTAAGAAATTAGAAGTGAATTTCATTCATCATATGACATATTTAAATATGCGAATTGTGTTGATATTCATGAAATAATTGTACATGCATTCATTGACATTTTTCGGGTATAATTGAGTTATAAATGCGATTAAAATGCAAATTGTGGTTTTTATGCGTTGAAAATTGATTTGGAGACTATTAACCTTATTTCGAAATTTTTGGTGAAATTTCAGATATTTTGGAAATTTGGGGTAGTTTGGACTAGGAACAATTGTGAAGTAATGGATCAATCATAGTGTCACACGTGGCAGCCTTGTATGTTGACACATGGCCCACATGCAAGGGACACATGTAGTCACGTGTGTCTTTTTGGAGAAAAAAACAAAAAAAAACAAAAGACGAAGCTTTTGGTTGTTCACTGAAAGTGTTCATCATTAAAATTTCCCCTTTGTTTCAATCTTCACTGAACTACAGTTTTGATCTTTGCATGAGTATTATCCTGTGCGAAACAAACATTTCCATCCAGCTAGTGTTTGTTTCTGCTTAATCTTCTTGTTTTTTGTCCAACCACCGAAGCCCTATCTTTCGTTTTCACTACTAGAATTCGTTGAAGAATCAAGTAAGTGGTGGTTTTAGTTTTCTGGATACTATAACTGATTCTGATGATGTTTTTAATGGTTGAAAATGAGTTCATGCATGAATTGTGAAAGTTGAGTACTCTCGGTGTTAATGATGAGTTGATAATATAGTGTAGTAGAGTGTGCAGGAAGTGTAATACCGATTGTATGGAGTTTAAAGAGGAACTTAGTGAAGTAGACCATAACATAAATTGTGGTGTAGAACCGTATAACTATAGGTTCTATTTTGGTTTGTGGATTGTTATTGTTGAAAACAAAATTACAATAGTGAGAGAAAGTTGAAAATGTTGAAATATGTGTATGTATCAGTTTTTAGATGTTTGAATTTAATCTTGAATTATGAGTTGGTTTAGAGTAAGTTGAATTGAAATGGGAGTTGAAATGAATAGGTAAATGGGAGAGTATAAATTAGAGATGATGGGGTAAGTGGAAGAGAGGAAGAAGAAGGTGAAGGTTTGCGTGTATGATTTTGGTTTTTGAAGTCTGAATATGAACTAGAGTATTTTTACTGAACAACTTTAAGTCTTTTGGCTATAACTTTTTCATCCAACCTCCAAATGGCTTGAAACTTGAACCAATAGATTCCTAACAAATTTTTCTTCCTCTCAGTTAAAATTTAGAGCCATCTGGATTCGTTCAGGAAAGATTTGATTAATGGATTTAGGATGAAAAAGAGGAAATGTGTTGGAATGTTATGAACTAGAGAATTTTCACTGAACATGCTTCGGTATGTTGATTACATCTTGATCTGTAGATTTCCAAATGAGTTGATTCAGGATTCAGATTAAACTTGAAACATATTTCTACAACTTTCTTGAAGAAGTCAAATTTTAATTCTGTCTCTAAAAATTTCAAAATTTGGTATGAAATTGAGTCTTGGCTTAGGCTGTAGCACTACCAGGGACAAAAATCATGTCCTGTTGTTATCAAATAAACTGTATTGATGTAGGCTGAATCAACAAAGGTGTCTTCACAAAAGTTGTATCTTATTCTCTTATATTTCAATTGGTATAAAGTTTGTAATTTTTGGATATTGTAATTGAGAGATATGGGTTGTACAACTTTGAATGCATGATTATGAACTAGCCAAAATTTCAAATGTACTCAGTCTACAGTATTTTGAGCATAACTCATAGAATAATGAACCAAATTGTATGATCTTGGTGTCATTAGAAACTTAAGACACAGGGGAACAATTTTCTAGAAGAAAGTATTATAGAAATATATCATTTTCCTTGTCATAATGATCATGTAAAGTAGACCTAAAAGTTGTGTTGACATGAAAGTTGGAATAGTTAATGGGTGTATGAATTTTGACACCTTTGGAGTACAATTGATCTTTGCATCGGTTTATTACAGAAGTATACCGGGGCATATGTCCTTAAACATGCATGTTACATGATTCATTTATAAAAATGCATATTCAGTTACATGAACAATGTGGTAACATGAAATTGTATTTGATTGCATATAGAAGAGCAAGTAGAGCGACCACTTCCAGATATTGTTGAAACTTCAAGGCAATAAGCAAAAAGGGAGCAATTGTGAGTAACCTAAGATGGTCTCATCTTGACTTGTTTTGTTTATTACTGAATTAAATTTGATATTGATGAATGTGTACTGAATTCCAGACATGAAATGCCCTAGGAGTTTTGATGCATGATTAAAACATTAGAAGTGCTACTTGAATGTGAATGAGATTAACTATATGATTCTCAACTTGAATGTTCATGCCGGACCTAGTCCGATGATTATTGTGAACAAGAACGTGAATGCAAATGTAATTGATCAAAAGTGATGACTGAAATTGAGGAATGCACTCATTTCAACGCATGAAATATAAAGGTAGTTGTGACTGATGTCGCCAGTGAAAAAGAGCTTAAAGCTCAGACATTCGTGATTAGAGCTAAAGGCTCAATGTGTATAAAGAGCCCTGTATCCCCAACAGATAAGGGAAAATATGAAAGAGCCTGGTATCCATAACAAATACAGGACAGTGAAAAAGGCACACAGTTATAACAATGAAATAAATGCAATCGAGTCTCATAACATTGCACACACATATGATCTAAATAAGTTGAATGATTGAAATGTTTTTAGAACTTTATGTATGAAATATGTGATAATTTGTCAATGTGTATGTTCTGTAAAATTGTACTGAAATGATGAAATGTTTGAATTTTGTTTTTGAAATATGATAAATGTGATAAGGTGTTATGTGATATTACTTGAAAAAAGAAAATCAAGTTGATGTGAATTACATGATAACATGATTTGTTGTGTGTTGTATGACAAGAGTGAACCATCGAGGATGGTTACTCTGCTGAGTTAGCAAAACTCATCAAAATTGCAACGTTGACAATTTCAGGTTCGAGATAGAGCGACGACTTAGCTGCTAAGACTACATTTTGGTACAAGTTATAGCTCAAAGGTCGATTAGCTGCGAACAGAAGATTAGTTTTTAGTTTTTGGTTGATTTCCTCATTTATGTAGCATACTTTGCAAACTGAACTGTGAGCTTTGATAGGCTGACAATGTATACATATGAATGATGGATCTAATGCTACATTGTAAATTATGGTTTACGATATGAAATGAGGAAATATTTGGACTTTAGATAATGTGTTATTTTTGCTTTTACATATGATGCCATATAGTAAAGTGAAGGTGAGATAGTTAACACGCCACTTCTATCGGGCAAGTGCACGTATGACCGTATGGCGTATGTGCATGTGTCAGGCGGGATTGGAGTGTTACAACTACTTATTTAAAATAAGTGATAGTATTTTTTTTCCTATGTATGTATGGTATGGTATGTAATGAGGTATGACACTACTTATGACAACTTTTGGTAGGAGATTCATATATTAAAGTTAGGGTGTTACTAATCTGTAAGGAGTTAACTCATGGAAAAAAAAATTTAGGTAGGCATGGTTCTTTTTAAAGTAAGCCTTATGATTTTTGTAATCTAGAGATGTGGGATTTAAACATTATACTTAAGGTTTTAAAATTTTTTACTTACAATATAGGAAATTTATAATCTAGGAAATTTATAGTCATTAAGATGGATGATAGTGTTATACAATTTGCTTAACCTATTTCCTTCTCAACAAAACATCTTTCTAAAAAAATAAAATTTAATTTAATAAAATATATATTGTAAAATATAAAAAATAATCATACTTTATTTGTTAAACAATAATTCATAATATATTCCTAGATTTTATTGAAAATACTATCATATTAATCAAATAGTACCTTTACATTACATAAAGATTTTATTTAAAATGCCATCATATTAATCAAATAGTACCTTTACATTACATAAACTACACCATTATCTAATATAATAGATAACAACATATGTCAAAATTCACAAGTACACATACCAAAATAAACTACTTATAAATTGAATTCCTATTGGTGAAGAAGTGGAAATTAAGTGGGCTAATCCAATTCTGGTGCCAAAATTTCCTATTGGTGGTAAAATGACCCTAATCAGGGCTAGTTTGGTTGAAGTGTCAGGATTGCATACTATTGGGAAAATAGAGCATATCTTCCTCTATTATTAACAACTCAAAACATCTTCTCTTCTTTGCAATTAATAACTTGTTAATATGGTCATGTTTGACACAAAACATAAAATGGAAGACAGGACACCATTCAAAAGTAATAGGTTGGGAGATGTAGGAGACATTTATGTTCTTTATTTTAGGATTGCAAGATGAAGATGAAAAAGTTAGTGGAGATGTGGTTGACATGTATTTCAAGGTTATGAAGTAAGTTTTGTAAATATAAATTTACTAATTTACCCATTACACTTATCTATTCATATATATTTATATTAAAATACTAATATGACTCCCACAGGCGAAGAATGGCCACTAGCTATGGGCTAACTTAGTTGGCTCATTTGATTAAATACATAAAAGTGAAAAAAAAAAAGTAAAAGAGCATACTAACATCTCATCAAAACTAAAGAAAGTTGAATATAAATTTTAAAAAGATATAGCTTACATTATACGAAAGGTACAAACATTACAACTATTTAAAAAAATTGTAGAAAATATTATTAATCATACACATAGTTTGAGAAATGATTGTGTACTAAGACGTGCTTTTCTTTTAAAAGAACAAGACATAGAATATGAGATGTAACTAGACGATGTTAAATGTTGAGATAAAAATGGAAGGTTATAAGTTACTAGGTTAAATGTTGGGATGGAAATAAAAGGTTACAATATATGAAACAAGCATGTTTTAAATTATATTTCTTTGAATTGATATTGAATATAGGTGTGCATGTATATGTGTATCTATGAAAATTTCAATTGGAGTACATGGACCATGACATGATAGTGTCAAAGCCCATGTTCTTCATCAAACTTATAAAAAACAACATTGAAATGGACTTAAAGGGATGAATGCTTTTTTGTTTTAATAAAATGTATCAAATCCAACACTCTTTCTTGATATATTTCCTAGAAACACAAATTTTGCATCTCAAATAGTTAATTTGTCCTTTAGCAAAGCTTTAGTTATGATATTAGCCACTTGCTCTTCAGAACAACAATGTTTAAGCTTAACTTCTCCCTCCTTCTTAACTTCTCCCTCCTTCTTAACTTCTCTTATCCTTCTTAACTTCTCTTATAACATGAAAATTGAATTTAATATGCTCTTTTCTTCCATGTTGAATTGGGTCTTTGCAATGCCATAGTAAACTTCTTGCCATTATAAAGAGAAGTGACTTACTTCTATTTCAACTTAAAATCAATCAATAATTTTCTCAACCATATACAGTAGTTTGAAGCACCAACAGTTGCAATGTACTCTATTTTAGTTAAGGACTGAGTAATAATTTTTAACTTTTTAGAATGATAAGTGAGCATAATACTAATAAAGGAAAAGAAATAACTAAAAGTCCTCTTAGCATCACTAATAAAACCATCCTATCAACTTAGTGCTTTCTTTATTTTTTCATGTCTGCATTACTAGCACTTAACTTTTATCTATTACAAAATATATTACTTATAATCTAATGTAAGTCCATTTATTATTTAGTAGTAATACAATGGTGATAAGGTATTGATATCATAAGGAAGTAGTAAGAATTTAGTTAACCCTCTTGTTATTACTTGGTTAATTAAGAATGGATTTATTTTTATGATAGAAAATTAAATATAAAACTAAACCTAAACTTAAGCCTAAACTTACACAGAGTAAAGGGTAGAAGACCATTATAAATATAACCAAAACATGTAATAAAATGAAGAAAACAGATAAGAACATCATCTAAACAAAACTTTCCTAAGTACCATCTTAGATGTCATTATTTAGTAACCTAAAATGGACTTATCATCTAAACAGACATAATTACTCAAAAACAAAAATTGCATTGTCTTGAGCTGTAACCATCTACTCTCTATTTGATCTACATATATCTTTATCAAGCTAAGATCCATTTGAATGCATTAAGATATGTGAAATCCCATAAAAGATTACCCTAACACTAAAAAAATGACACAAATCTCCCAAAATTAATCCATTTAACTCCTCCACCTAAGCCACGATCCACTCACAATTAGGCTCTCTCAATTCATCTATAAGTGAATAGAGATTAGGTTTAATCTTTAGCTTCTCTCTAAGTTGTCTTACCTTCTTTGCATAGTGCTCAATTAGATATCGCTTTTGTTATATGCTTCCTCCTTTTCTTCTTTATTGTAAAAAGCACTTTCTCCCTACCAATTATTATCTATTCCCTTTTTTTCCCTTTTTTCTATCTTCTCCAATACTGGGACGTGTCAACCTTGAGTGGCATTTCTAGAGTTTCTTTTATTCCTTCCTTAATAGTTACTATTTTACTATTTTTCAAATTTCTCTATCATTTGCCTCATCTTTTACCAACTTTATATATAGATCATATGCCATTTGACATTGAGTAGGGATCAAACATTCATTTTCCCCCTTTATCCTCCAAGCACTCTGACCGTCCTAGTCCCTCTTATGACCTCTCCTCACCTTCCTCTCTCTTCAGCTCATCCTACCAACTTGGGGAAATCTTTTAAACCTCCATTATCTAAGATTGCTTTCAACTGAAAAATTTTCCTAGGTGATTCATGTTCTTCTTCACTCTAATATTATCCTCCAATTCCTATAGTGCATACCTTTATTATTTCTTTTCCCTTGCATGTCCTCAAGGAGGGTGCTTTCTCCTAGTCATCTACAACGATATGATTTTCGTAGGAAAAAGGCCCCTTTTCAAATGATAAAACTATAGGGACTTAAGCATTGGAAAGTAAAGGGCTCCTAAATGTTATGCTCAATAAGGACCACCTATTTCTCTTTAAGTACTCCACTAAGGAAAGGGCTCCTAAATGTTATGCTCAATAAGGACCACCTATTTCTCTTTAAGTACTCCACTAAGGAAAGGGCTTTAAAGGTGACTGAGTTTGATCCATGACACTAGAATAACCTTCCTATTTTTTTAACAAATATGGAAACCAAATATGAAACTTGAGGATATTAAGTAAAATAAAATTCTAAGTTAGGTCAACTTTTATAAGATCCCACTAGAACATTAATCTACTAAAGGCTTAAGTATGTTAGCAAGCTTTATTATGAGACTTGTATGCATTGATGAGGCTACATTCCTAGTAGAAGGCTAGGTTATGCACACCTTTGTATCAATATAGACACACAACAAGATCTCTTTAAGGAAATTCATTTTCTAAAGTTAAGAGAGAATGGCACCCTTTAGAGGAAACAATAAAGGTATCTTATCAATGAAGGCCCTCTCTACTTTAATAAGGCACAACCTAAAGAACAAATGGGATAAATTTTGTCCAGAGGTGATTTTGTGAAGCTGATATGTTGGACCCCGACCCGTTTTCCTAAAATTTGAAATTATGAAATAATATTAAATGAGAAAATATAGTATGATTAAAATAGAAATGGAAATGGAATAGCAAGAAAGAAATAGAAAAAGTGTGAGAATTTGAAGATGTTTAGAAAG
>JAOSBL010004109.1:0-10254 GCA_027568915.1 Erythroxylum roraimae | reverse complement strand
TCCAAGAATTGTATGGATTTGCATAAGTTTGATTTTCGGTTTTCAAGATGAAAGAAATGAAAAAAAAAGAAAGATTGGAAAAAAAAATATACCAGATTTCGGATAGTTAGTCTTAGAATTTCCAACACGACACGCAAGGATTTTTGAATAATTTTTGTTGCCCGGATGTCGGACTTTGGTTCGGTTCAATGGAACCGTTTGTTCCGATTCGATTCGTTTCGCTTCGAAAGTCGTTCCTTCAATTTTTTCGCTTTCGTTTGTTTCCGTATTTTGTTATCCGTTTTCCGTTTCGTTTTTCGGTTGGGGTCCGGTCTCGAGATCGGGTCCCAACACAAAGCTTAACCAATTCCATTAAGTCCTAGCCATTGACACATTCACACGAGTCATATCATGCAAATCTAAACCAAATTATCATATAATATGCAAAATTCACACTCAAAATAAAAACATATAATGCATATAACACAACCAATTAACATATAATATGCAAAATTCACACCCAAAATAAAAACATATAATGCACACATAACACAACCCTGCCCACACTTGGACAACACGTTGTTCCCAATGTGAGAAGGACAAATAACATACAAGGTGGAAATCAAAATAAAATAATACTTAAAAATAAGAACAAAATAAAGACAGAAATGAAAAGATAAGGGCTAGAGCATAAGAACTCGTTATGGCGACTGAGGTGGTGATGGTGATGGTGTTGGAGACCAAATGCACTTGTAATTGCTTTAAAAGGAATAAGATAATTAGTAATCCAAACCATTCCAAATCATTAAATAGTTATTGTTAGAATGTAAAACAAATCTAACTATGCAACAATTTCAATCTAACTACCAAACGTACTAAGTTATGGTCATTAACTTGACCTTGTATCCTTTGAAACTCAATCGGAATCAATTATGAGTGGCTTGCTTCTATCTGTGTTGCTCAATTTCAGTTTTGTAGCTTAAAAATAAGCTACATGTTGGAAGATAATCAAAAGGACAATATTGATAAAATTGAGGAACACAATTCAGTTTAATAATGTCCTTTTTTCCAACAAACTATCAATAAAATAGAGAATAATGAAATCCTATGAATCTTCAGTTGAATTAAATAGTTTGTGTTATAAGATGGTGAATTGCTCATCTTCTTCTGCAGTCATCATCGTCTACTATTTTGCTTTAGCTTCTGGAACAGGGATTTCTAGATATTCCTAAAACTCTATATCCAATTAGATATTAAGCCCTTTAGTAGACTATTGGGTCCTCACACGAGATCTCCCTTCGTATAAATTACCAATTTGATCATATGCGTGATCTATTAGATTGTTTAACTCTCGTCACTCAATCTAATAATTTTGCTATCGGTTCACTCTCTCGATTTGTTACCGAAGCATGCAGATACAACAAATAATCATAATACCCAATGTATTAACATTAAAAGAAATCACATTAACATTGATTCAAGAGCAAATCTATAAAAGAGTTTAGAACAACATCATCAAACCCAAATCCATCACTCTTAAATCCATCTCATACATCCAAAAGAACAATAAAAAAGATGAAATGAAATTTCACTTGGAAGGGGTCGGGATGGATCGGAAAGACAACTGAAATAGCAACCCTTCTTCTTCTTTCTTCCTTTCTCCTCCTTCTCTTTTCTCTTCCTCTTCCTTGGATCTTTCTCAAAGTTATAGAAATGGAGCTCCTTTTTTTTTTAGGGTTCTTCATCTTCTATTTATATCTTTTCCATTTATGGCAAACATTAGGGTTTACCCAGGCCCAAAAGTCCGAAATATCCCCTAAAAAGTCAACTTTTGAAGCTGGTCTACGTCTGTTGTCACGCAGGTGCGACGATCGTGGCACTTAATTTTTGATCTCTATCAAGATCGGCAGACCTACTAAGCTTCTATCATGGGCCACGATCGTGGCCCTGAGTCTTCTTCTAAGCTTCTTCCGAATCTTCTCCGTTCTTTAATATTTGCTCTCAAACACTAACAAATCCATCAAGGCATCTCAAATACACAAAATTAAAGCTAGCATGCTCTAGCCCACATAACACTCAAAACACAAATATCTAACCAACTAACACAATTCTAAACCTAAACATGGACGAATCAATTAATTAACAACTAAAAAACATACAAAAATGTCTATTAAAACATCATGCAACCTATAACTATCAAAGCCTCAGTCACAATTTAACTATCTAATGACTTGGCCAGAAATGTGATTAGGGATGAAATCAAGAGTACTTACTTTAACCTTCATCTAGATAAGGTACTATGGCTAAATGGATTAAACGCAAGGTTTTTTCCAAAGCAGTTGGAATTAAACTAGGGATAAGATCATCAACTTAATGATGGATTTCTTCAACATAAGGAAAAAAATTACTAAATTGAATGACACTTATATATGTCTTAACCTAAAAGTGGAAAATGCATCCAAATTATATGACTTCAGGACAATTACATGTTGAAATGTAATTTATAAGATGATTTCAAAGAAACTTGTAAAAAAACTAAAATATATAATGCTAAAAATCATAAGACCTACTTAGAGTGCATTTGTTCATAAGAGAAATACTTTGGATAACATTCTAATT
Source organism: Erythroxylum roraimae (assembly GCA_027568915.1). NCBI lineage: Eukaryota > Viridiplantae > Streptophyta > Magnoliopsida > Malpighiales > Erythroxylaceae > Erythroxylum > Erythroxylum roraimae. The sequence goes on along the minus strand of JAOSBL010004109.1, from coordinate 7,656 downwards.
ACACAAGAGATTTTTAAGGGCAATCATTTTAAGAAAAAAACAAGATTTATGCCTTGAAGATTGACTTTAAAAAAGTTTTTGATTTTTTAAATTGTAATTTCCTCTCAACTCATTATAGTTCTATGGTTTTCCCTCAATATTCATCCATTGGATTAGATTATTTGTTACTTTAGCCTCATACCCAATCTTTGTTAATAGTGAATCTACTGAGGTATTTAAAGTAACCACGGGAATTAGACAAGATGATCCACTCTCACCTTATCTTTTTTTCACTAACTATGGAGGATTGTTTTTTAGATTAATAAAGCTATCAATCTTTGGAGAACTAAACTTTAAATTCCACTATAAGTGTAAGAGACTTGGGATATTTGATCCTTGTAGATGATTTACTGCTTCTTTATGTTTCCAACTTCGCATCACTGGCCCTGTTACTCAACTCCCTAGATACCTTTAAAAGAATATCAGGTTTGGACTTCAACCCGAGTAAGAGCTCAATCTTTCCTTTTGCAAGTGTTAATGATGAAAATGGTGTTATAGTTGTTGCTAGGAGAATCAAGCAAATCCAACTTCCATTTAAATACCTTAGAGTACCAATCACATTAAGGAAGCTAACCTATGTGGACTGTTTACCTGTCATAAAATCATTCTAGAGGAAGCTGAACATTTAGTGTAGCAAATTCTTATCCTATGAGGGAAGACTTTAATTGTTGATTTCTATGCTTAGCAACTTTTACACTTATTAATGTTATCACCTAGTTATACAAAAGGATATTCTAAAGTCAATTGATCAAACTATTCAATATTTCCTTTAGGGTGGAATCAATTTTAAACGAAAAACAATCTAAGACCAGCTGGGCTAAAATATGTAAGCCGAAAGCTAGTGGAGGACTAGACATCACTAGCACCAAACTTATGAGCAAACTCTTGTTGAAAAAAAATACTTCGGCAAACTTTCTATGATAAAGAGGCCCTCTGGGTCCAATGTATTCAAATATATTTAAAGTACAAAGCATTTGGACAATTAAACTTAATTAAAATTTTCCAATTAAAATTTTCCTTGTAATCTAAAGCAAATTCTTCCAGAGAGAAAAGTTATTCAACTTTACATTATGCATAGGATTGAGGATGCAAAAAATACCTTTTTTTTCTGGTTTGACTTTTGGCATGAAAAAGGTCTACTATACATGCTAAAAGAACTCTATGCTCTTAAGCTCCATATACTTACGGATACAAAATAAAAAAACTTGTTAATAAAAACACTTAGAACTGGCAAGCTCTCTCTTTAAGAGGTGCCAAAGCACTCCAAATTCCACTAAGCTTGATGAGTACTAGCTGCTCTATAACTACAACACTTTCTCTACATCTTTATGCAAAAAACTCTACTAGGGGCCTCAAGTTAAGTAGGCTTAGCGTAAATTGGTATCAGATTCATCCATTATCTCATCTATCAGATTCATCCATTATCTCATCTAACTCTTTCATAATGTGGCTTATAATTAAAAACATGTTAGTTTGAATTTTCTAATGAATTATGGTCCAAAACTTCAACTTTTTGACTTGCAGTGTAATTGTTCTTCATGGTTTAAGATAATATTCTGGGCATCTAAGCTGAAACTTCAATCTAAAGAAGACCTAAAAATTTTTAGTTGATGTTTAGTGTTTTGGTCTATTGTATATCGATTGATGTAAATAAGCGGATTTTTGAAAAGGATTTAAAACCTATTGAATGCTTAATGCAAAAACTCCTAAACAAAGTAAGGACATCTATATTAGTTCACAATTGAGAATATCATCTTTTTTTACTAGCTAGCATAGTTGTTAGGAGTTGCATTATTAGATACTTGCTTTGAGTTATATTGTTATCTCTTCATTAAGCTTGTTTCTTCCTTACCCAAGTTAATCTTATATGCAAGACTAGGTTTTGAATGTATTAATTAATTAATTAATTTTAAAAAAATCTTAAATTTTTGAATGATTACACTTAATTTTGCTCCTCCAAAGTTTATTCATCTTCTTCTATAAGAAAATTGATAGATTTAATCAAATTTCCAAATTCAATCACTGAAACTTGGTTTCACAAAAGATCAAATGTTACCTCTTTGTATTCTAGGAAGTTTTTTTATATTATTAACTTAACCTATTCTTTAAAAGCGTGGAAAGCTTTTGCATAAGCTTTTATTTCAATATCTCAAAAGGGTCAACTTCAATTGAATTACAATAACTAAAAATGAATGGCGTCTCATGATTGAATATTACAAGGCCAAAACAATCATTGATGAACTAATTATTGCCAATCTTCTATTATTAAATTTTCTAATCTTTTTATACTTTTTCTTATTTTATTTTATTAAATTTATTTTAATTGTGTCTTCATAAGATGTTATTTGGTTATACTAATTTGATCTATCTCTTTTGTTTTGGCTTAATTTTAGTACTTAAATGGGAAATTAATACTTGTTTTGTTTTAGGAGGTGATAAGTGGAGATTGCATTAAATTTGAGCATTATTGGCTGAAATCATGAATTTTGAAGAAAAGTGGATAGATTACAGTAGTGAACAAGGCGAGATCACGCCTAATGCCAAATTTACCTTAGGAGTTTGAATTCAATTAGAAAACCTATTTCTAGCCCTATTATAAGGGGATTTGGATTTGTTTTAAATAGGAATCTTTGCAAGATAGGGGGAGGTCGGTTTTGGGTATGAATAGAGGAGAAAAACACATCCAACGCTTCTACACATCATTTTATTTCTTTTTTTTTTTGTGTTTTCTCTTCCTCTTTCATCCTTTCTTCTATTTTTAGTGTTGGAATTAAAACTATATATGGTTAATTCCAAATCTTCTGATTTAAGGACATTCAAAACTCTAGCTCTAATCTTGTGAGCATTTGTTCTAAACTTAGATTCTTACTTTAGGTTAAGTATTTCTTATTTCTTATTTTGAGTTTTTGTATTTCATAAATAATCAATATTGATTGATCTAAAAAATTAATTTAAGTTGATTATTCTTGAATTTAGTGTTCCGTAATTGTCATAAAGCGTTAGTACAAATAGCAAATAAGTTATTTATGAAATTGCATATTTGACTTATGAGAAACAAAAAACTAAATTTAATAATTGTACCTATATCAATTATTTAATTGATATGAAATGCTATCATACCAATCAATTAATGGTAAGTTTTGATTTGAATGTTAGGTTTGAACTAATTAATTTAGAAAAATTTGAGACTTATTATGACTATCCTAATACATTTCAGACTAATTGCTTGAATTGTGAAAATTATTCTTTTTAAACCAATAGTCAATGTTACAACTAGATGACAAATTTCCCTTGAGTCAAAGTTAATTACCATTGAATTTCTCACTTTTATACTTAGTTGATTTATTTTGATTCCTTGTTAAATTTAATTTTTTAGTTAATTAATTGTGAACCCCCATTTTTTAATCAATTGAAATTAAGAAACTATTTTTAAGTTCTCTTAAGATTCGATTTGGTTCCATGACTACTACAAGAGTTTAGCTAGTCATAACTAATTTTGAAAGTTTTGGCACCTCGATCATGTCTATTTACACTTTTATCATATTCAATTTACATCGCATTTCACTAAATTAGTCTTAATATTCAATTTTAGTTGTGTTTATTTTAATGGTATCTATTTGCACTTTTATCATATTAAACTTACATTGCATTTCCTCTTTTCATTTTATTCATTACAAGTTATAATTATTTTAAACAAATTTTAATTATAGATAGTTATCCATAATATATTTTAATTAGAACTATTTTAATTGGTTTTTACGCATACACTTTATTTTAATTTTAGTCATATAGTTTTATTAAGAACTTTTCATTAATTTTAAAGATATTGAGTATATATAAAAAAGAGGAATTGAATAAAAATTTAAGTAACTTAAATATTTAAGATATTTTCTAATATTTTGTTACTTCAAGGGAAACAAAATTTTAGGGTTTTAAAATAAAGGAGAGAGTGTGTTTCTAAGTTGGAGTTTAGAGTGTTTGTGTAAGTTGGAGTTTAGTTAGAAAAGTGAAATAAAATATAGATTTGCTAAAAAAGTAGACTATTAAATTAAATTAAGAGATCAAGGCCTTCAAATAACTAAGGGATTTTAGGCTTTTCCTAAAGAAACTTTAACTCTAACAAGAGATGATATTATGATGTTGTGGGGTGATCATCATTTTTTACAAAAGAGAAGAAGAATATGTGTACTTTTCTATATTTCTATAAACTTTCATTTAAGCTAAGTTAATATAGGTCATATATTTTCTTATAATGCATGTTAGAAAAAAATAAACCATCTAGACCTTAGCTCAAGAGGTTTACAATCCACATGCTGCTTTTCAAAATTAAATTGGATAATAGGCTCATATTAAGAAATCACCATCAAAGTCCCAAATTAAAATCAATTAAAAATTATGTAATTCTCTTTTCACATGTTGTAATTCATTGGCTTGAACGAGGGATAAAAGGTTGTCTCTTTCTCTCTCATCTTATACCTTTTAATAAATGTTCTTTTAAAAGCCTAATTTTCCTTGTAAAAACCCAATTCCAATTTTAAAATGGTTAAAATCATATTTAATTGTTTTTGTATGTCTATTAAAACAAAATTATCTTTTTTTTATTTTAGTTCGATTTCAAAAACTTTGGTTAGGCCCATAAGCCCATTAAGATTAATCTTATGCCTTTCTTTGTATGAGTTTGGGTTCTTAGGTCCATTAAATTAGTACTAGTTTTATCTAAGTACTTTTGGCTTTAAAGACTTTTACGGTTTCCTTTTAGTAATAAACATTAAGCTCATTTCCCCTTTCTTGAAATAAATTATCTAGAAAGCTTTAGCCCAACAATAATTACTCTAATAACTTCGATTTTAGTTTAAATGGCATAATTCAACCATTTCTTTCTAAATTTTTAGGCTCTTTTAAAGATCTTATCCTTTCAAAAAAAAGTCATTTACTTTATTTCCCTTTCATTTAATGAATAAATTCATTCCATTTCATTCTTTTTCCTTACTTTTTTTTCGAATTGATATTTGCATACAAAGCTAGTTTGCCCTTTCTAGAACAAATTCAAGTTTGTTTACATTCAAAGACCTATAATATAATCTAAACATATTTAGCTATTTCATTTTAAGTCCTAAGCAATACCACAAGCTCCTAGGTATTTAACCACATATTTTTTTGCTTTATTTAGCTTACTTTTATTTACCTCACAACTAACTTCATTTTCCTTTCAAATATCCCTAAATATTAAAAACATTTTTCTATATCTAGGTGATTGCTTAAATAGGTAAAATAAGGTACCTAATACCTTCCTTATTTTGCAATTTGACTCTCAAATTCAATTATGTGGTTATTGATCTTTAAGGAATCAAAATGATTTCAACAATAGCGATGGCCACTCCATTTGATACTAAAGGGTTTAGCTAAATTTCATGCCTTATGCTTTATCTTTTAGGGGTTTTATTTTTTATTTTTTTATTCCATAATAAAACGGATACAAGGTTCATAATTGTATAACTTTGTGTTTACTTTTGTCACAATTTACTACTTTCTTTATTTTTTCTACTACTTTTCCTACTTTATAAAGTAGGCAAAGTGGGGTTGGCAAAAAGGACTGAGGTTGACTTGAACTCAATAGATTTAGTCCTAGTTGATAAAGTTTCAGGCTGGATTTGGATTTTTAAAAAAATTTTATGCGCAATTTAGGTTCGAGCTCGTGTTCCATGATCTAGCCTAACTGAAAGCCTGAACTCATCATATAAATTAAATGATGACCTTTTTTAAACAAACAAAACTACATTGTTTCCTTAATAATACTCCACCTTTAAATGAAATGAAGTCATTTGTTAATAAACAAAATGAAATTGTTTCGAGGATGTTGAATCCTTCTCCTCCCTAGCCCATCTCTCACTTTTCTACCTCTCACTCTTTCTCTAGCTCTCTCCCACTCTTAGACTACACTTTGTCTCTACGTCTCCACTAACCTAGCCACTGCTTTTGCCATTTTTTTGTTTGTTGCCTGGTATCAATTAGGTAACTCTTCTTCTTTATCTTTATCTTTATCTTTATCTTCTTCTTCTTCTTGAGAATGGAAAATTGGTTTCAACATTGTTTAGGAATTGTATGCTCATGATAATTAAACTCTAGGATTAGGTTTGTTCATGAATAGAAAATTAAGATATTACCAATTTATAAATAATTGGATGCATTCCATTTAACTAATTCAAAATTTGTTAATTAATAGAGTTAGATCTTAAACTATTCTTAGTAGTTTGGAAAATTTTCATAATTATTTGTAAGAAATTTGATAAAATCTCTAACAAGGTTTTGGTTTGTTGAAACTTGAAATGCATTTATTTCTACATTACTGCATATGCCAAGTGAAGATCTCTCATTATTTGTTATTCTTTTTGAAGTAATTGTTCCTCTAGGCTTAAGAAACTTTTATTTGTTAATTGAATTAAGGTTTGGCAGGTGACATAGAAGTTAATTCTTGACTGCTTTATATAAGGGCACAAGGCTATGTTTAAACATGTAAAACATAGGGATTTTGTTGGACCCCGTCACCGGAGCCCAACATTCGGAAGCATACAAGCATGGAGGGCTCAATCCTAAGGACTTACCGATCGAAATTTGGGAAACTCACAATTAGAATTTCAGACCGACTTCTTCAGAACATTTGTTTCCCATTGTCTCACGATTCTAACGCCACCAAAAACGCTCAATTTGGTTTAGAAATGAAGGAGAATTGGCCAAAACACTTTCTGCTCTTACAAAACCGGGACTAAAAACTATCACCGACTTCACTTTAAAAATTGAAAATCTTAGGGGCTGAATTTAGATCTGACTTCTTCATAAAATTTGCAGATCCATGTCTCTAGTTTAATTTGGGACAAAAATCAACTCAATCGGAGTTCTACAGATCAAGTTATCTCTAATTTACCGAAGGATGTTTGGAAAATATCCAGCTCAAACCTTTTAACCGATCCTCTAACTTTGATTTAATCCATCATTTTCAATTTAATATCAAAACTTATAAATTTGGCATGGAGAGGAAGAGGGATGTCTCAGGGATCCAACGCTTCGAAAAGCAGGTCAAATGGAGGTCGGATGAAAAAGTTATGGCCAAAAGAATGGGGGGAGGTCGGTCGGCCAAAATTCTGGAAAAATCGGCCACGCGAGCACTTTCTCGCCCGAACAGCAGAGAGGGCATGCGCGCGGGTGCTCGCTAGCGCGCTCGCCCAATCAGGCAAGCGCTCGGCCGCGCTGCCCTGACCTCCTAACTTCAAATTCTCATATCTTTTGACCCCGAACTCCAAATTTTGCAAACTTGGTACCGTTGGAAAGATAAAAGACTGATCTACCTTTTTATGAAGGACTCAAAGCAAGTTCAGCCTCTAAAGGGGGTCAAAAGTTCACTCAAAGATGACTGATCGACAAGCTCCTCATAAACAGTTCCAAAACTTGTAAACATCATAACTTTTGACCCAGAACTCCAAATTTTGCAAACTTGGTGTCTATAGAAAGGTAAAAGAATGTTCTACAACTTCCATGAAGATCATAAGAACAATTTCCAACTCTATGAGGGTCAAATACTGACTCGAAGTTTCTGTCTGCAACATGCTATTTTGGCAGCAC
>JAOSBL010004016.1:0-10259 GCA_027568915.1 Erythroxylum roraimae | reverse complement strand
ATACCCGACGGGTATTTTCCTTAACCCCCCATACCCGCCCCACGGGTAAAAATTTGCTCCCCATACCCGCCCCCGTTAGGGTAATTTTATCGGGTACCCATCGGGTTCGGGTACAATTGCCATCCCTATATCAAAGTACCAAATGTATGAGTTTGTTTGGGAATAAATATATTCACATAATTGAGGTTGTGATTCAAAGAAGAGGAGTAAAGTGTATCAAGTTAAAGTGAATGAGAATTTGATAATAAGAGAAAATAATGCTAACAATGAAATGACAAGTAATTGAGTTATAAAATGAGAATTTGGATATGATGTGAAATTGATAATATACCTGGGATTGTCATTGAACATGTATTGTACATAGTCCATGTACACATTTATGCATAAATAAATGCTTAAAATTATGCAAAGTTAATAATGTGTGTGTGTAATGTGCATATTGCATAATTTGGATGTGCAGGATATATGTCCGCATTCAGACGTTTCCAGAACTTGGAAGTAAATGCTAATCTGGAGCATACTGTGAGTAGACCTAGATGGTCTTACTTTATTACTTGTTTGTTTATATTGTATTGACTGATTGTGAATGTGATTTGATTGTTGAATTCCAGACATTGAAGGTCCGAGACTTATCATGCATGAATGCGATATTGAAGTGCTACTTGTACGTGAACATGATGAAATAAGTGCTTCTAAGTGTGATATCTGAATGTTGGACTAAGGTCTGATGAGAATGTATATGAGAATGTGTAAATGAGATCATGCGACTGACTAAAAATATATGATTGATGCATTTCATTACATGAATGTATGAAAAATAAAGGCAACTGTGACCAGAGTCGCCAGTGAAAAAAGGCTTAAAGCCCGATTTGTGATCAGAGCCTCAGGCCCAGTTGTGAATGTACCTGGTATCCATTAAGGGATATGAGACATTATCTGATTCAGCTCGGTATCTAAAAGGAATATGGGCCAGGCTAATATCCACTAAGGGATATGGGCTAGTGAAAAAGGCACTCAGTTACAACAAAGTAACGAATTGAATGTGAGTCTCATAAGTATTGCATATGAATGTGATATATATGATTTTGATAGTTTGAATGATTTCTGAATGTGAAATATGTCTGAAGTGAATCTGAAATGAATGTGATTTGTATGAATTGTATGTGTTATGTGATTAAGTGAGTCATCGAGGATGGCCACTTACTGAGTTCACAAAACTTACCCAAAATTTGCAATTATTTTTCAACCTCTGAAGAGTTACCCCGTTAGGTTAATGGGAGTATAGCCACTGTATACAAGTAAGAGATAAAGGTCGAGATCAGTTCGCGTCTGTATAAATATTTTCATTAAATTTTGTATGGAAGAATGAATTCCGCAATTTTTGTATCATGTGTGTTTGAATATGTTTCTGTATGTATTAACTTTTGAAATTTGGAAAGGTTTGTAAATTAGAATGTTCTTGAGTGTAATATTGATAAATGTGAAAAAAATTTGTAATGAGTTTTGACTGCTTCTGGTACACCACTTTTGCGGGATTTGTACTCAGATATCACCTAGGATGTCGGGTACGTGTCTTGCGAGAGTGGGGTGCTACAATTATCCTTTTGCACACCAATTTAAATCAATATTCAAAAAGGACAGATAACATTCATAGACATGTTTAACCAATTCAAGATATCAGTTATTAAAATTTATAATTAGGATTATAATAAGCTTAAAGACATCATTAACCCCATCCTCATACTTAAAATTGTACATTGTCCCCCATACACACAATATAAGAATTTATGAAAAAGTGAGAGGGTTAAATAGGTACTTTCCTGAATGTGATGATTTTCTAATTTGAATCCATCTAATATGAAACTGGCATCCCTCCAAAATATAAAAGAAAAGGGTAAAAAGAAACAAAAGAAATAACATAACAAAAAATAGAATCCTATACTAAGATGAAAGCAAACAAAAGATAATATCAAAATTGAAAAAAATTAAAACTAACTCATGGGTTGCCTCCTATGCAGCACTTCTTTGACATCATTAGCTCGATGTAACTTGCATGTTTAATGTCATCTTGGATCAATAATCAGTGGCTTGCTTCGATTCTTTTTGCCATAAAACAGTTTCATAGCCTGTAAACAAACCACCTATTGTAGGATAATCAAAAGCACATAATGTGTTAAGTTAGTAAAACCAATTTCAAGCAATAATTCCCCTTTTTAATGACAAACTGTTAATAAAATAAGGGATAATGAAACTCCCTGAATCTTTGGCTAACTCCAACAACTTTTCTTCAAGGAAGTGGGAACCCTATGTATTTAAGGTCACTACCAACACCTCATCAGTAGTTTTCTTACATGGTTCCTCCGCTAGTTCTTCCTCAACCTCCTCTATCCTCTCGTCTTCTTCTTCTTCTTCTTAAACAAAGGCTTCTAGGTTATCTTATTCAATTCCCTTCCTCCATTCCTCTACTGTCTCTTCTTATATGGAGGTTTCTTTGTCTTCTTCTTCAGGAAGCTTTTCTTCACTACTAAGGGTGATTGCCTCTTTCTCAATAATATCAGTTTCAGCAAAACTGGGCAAACTCCCTTGCATCTGGTTTGATAATATATCCACCAACTGATCGATTTGATTCATCATATTCTTTATATGAGCCTCCGTTTCCTGATGCCTCCTATTTGAATCTTGAATAAACTCGGTCATCATATTTTTTAGAATAATAGTACCTCCTCGCCTTTTTGAATTTTATCTTCATTCATGAAATCGACTATTGTCTCTTCTTCACCATGAGACGGATGGAAGATCAAATTATATTCATCATATGAACGTGAACAAAGTCTCTCATCGAATTCATGTTGACTAGCTACTCTCTCAGTAAGGCATTCCATTAGTTTATCTGTAACACTTTGTTTTTCTTTTGGAAGATCTTTTTGAAATGTCCCACCATTTATAATGCTAACCCTTGTCTTTTCTTTCCTCTCAAAATTTTGTCGATCAGGTTTCATTTCAACAAGGATTTCTATTAATTTATCTTCCATAGTTGGCTTGCTAATTGGAGGTTTTTTGTATTGTAAGTATTTAGCTAAAGCATGATCATTTCATCCATAGGCATAAGAGTTGCTCCACTTAGAATTGTAGCCATTCGTATATACTACACTATGAGGTTGATAGTACATGTTTGGTCTCTTCCATTTATGTGTTGGTGTTCGAAATTCATAATTGTAGTGATAACTCTCACCAATGCCGTGACATGGCCTAAACATCGGTTGCACTTCCGTAAATATATGAGTACACCCTTCTTGATGATGATATAGATCGTGAAGACATATTTTGGCTCCCACAAAAGTCTCATCTGCTCTATCCTTTGATTGTGAGCTATGGCTACGACAGTGAATCATAATTCCTACAATAAACAACAAACCCAAGATCAACTAAAATATTTTAATGATAATTATATTAATAAGCCCCAAATACAATAAGATATAATTAAATAAAATAAACTAAATAAAAAAGTAAAATAAAATAAAATAAAAATGACTAGAGTAATAGCATTCAAGCTTTCCTAATATCAATGTCCTCGGAAATGATGCCAAAAAATTGATTGACTTATTTTTGTGATTTAGTCAATATTATAATAATTGCAAATGCACGACATAGCAGTAGCTAGTATTGGCAAGTACATGTCAATCCCATGAAGACGATGAATAATAGTAATTACCATTCCCTTATTATCTAGCCTAAGGATTGATTTTATATTTTTAATTAAGAGAAACTAAAACTAAGCAAGTAAAAGAAAATAATTAACGAAATTGAATAGGGAATTTAGGAAGCACTTTGAAATTATCGATATCGAGTAATTAGTGTATAGGTTTCGAATCCCCCTAAACCTTTAATAGATTGACATTTTATCATGCAATTTTTGATGATTTATTGGATCATGGAGATTCCTAAGGTATGCTAGTAGTTGACCTTGAGTCTACTGACAACTAATCCTACGGTCTTTAACCGAATTACTCAAGTTAAATCTTATAAGATTGCGCAACCGTTTTATGAACCCCTCTATTAGGTTTGACCTTAATCTAGAAGATTTATATTATCCTATCTCTAAGGTTGCAATCAACTCTTTCTAATTACCATGGATCTATTCAAACCTAGGATTTCTCAATCACTACGTATGAAATTAGATTAAGGTCTAATATTTCAAAACACTATAACATAAAAAAAAGAATTGGATTGTAATAAATAAATCAATCAATTGCACTAATAGAAAAATCAAGACATATTAAGGTATCGAAATAGGGTCATCTAACCTAAATACTAACTGACCGTTTAATTACACATAATCAAACACAAAATCAATCATGCATTGAAAGAAAAACAAATAGAAAACAACGAGTTCATAATTTTGATTTTTTTTGATTGTCTTCTATCGAGTATTCTTGCGATGTGGAGGTATGATCTTGTATTATGATGGATTTATCAATGATTTCTTCATGTTTTCCACCACTCTGGACCAAAATCATCCCTTCTGGATGAACCCCACATTTGGAATCACCTCCAAGAGTTTGTCCCCTTCATTAGCTACCAAAAACATCTTTTTATATTAACAACTATGGTTTTTAGGACTTACACGCTTGAATACACAGTCGTGTATCATATTGTGTATGTCCAAAAACACCTGAAATGTGATTCTACATGGCCTAGATGCACAGTCTTGCATCACTTTTATGCTTCAATTCATCGTTCTATGCCGTCTTTTCGTCCGAATTCTTCTCCTTTAAGTTCGTGAAATGCATTATAACCTCTAAACACACTTGAAGCACATTAAATACCAAATAAACAATAAAAGTATATAATATTAAGAAAAAATCAAATATGAGGTAAAATTATGATCAATTATGAGATAAAATATTTACTGCTTACAATGTCAAATTTACATTAATAAGTATTGTAACATTAATTGGTGCATAATTGTTAACTATGTAACCTTAACTTGGATGCATCTTCTTTCTCAAATAAGTTACATATTTGAAAGTTGGAATTATACCAGAATCCTTAGGCTTCTTCCAACTTTCCCTAACCCTAGTGATGTAACATCACCTACAATTTCCTTTAAATACCATAAATTTATTTCTTCCTTCCCAGTTATCACTAATGTTTTCAAGATGCATTGTATAGAGATGAGACAAATATTGAAAAAATTATTCAATGGAGTCAATGTATTTCCTTATTAAGGAAAGATAGAAAATAACTTAAAAGAAATAAACTGAAAAAGCTTTTAACTGAAAAAATGAGTTCAAGGTCAAATAATAAAATAAAGAAAGTGTCACTCACCTTATTTCTTCTACCTAAGTGGTTATTTAGATCTAGATAATGGTTTGTAAATTTATGTATTTTTTAAAAAGAAAATCAACTTGGGTGTAAGGTGCATAAAAGCATACTGAATAAAGAAAATGAAAAATGTGTTTGGATGTGTAAGAGTTTATGGTTTGACCTTTAAAATAAAATAGTTAAATTGATAAAATATTAAAATAAAAATTTAAACATGTGACAGGAAGTTTAAGAATTTATAGTTTGACCTAGGGGTTAAAATAATATAACTATAATGATGTCTAAGGAGTAAAATAAAATTTAAAACATGTGAATAAACACCTAGGAGTTTATGATTTGGTTTAGGGCTAAAAATAAAATATCTATATGTGCCCTATATGTGCCTAGACTATGTCATATATCTTGTCTTTTTAAAAATAAAAATGAACTAAAAATTAAAAACCCTTAGGTGAAGGACCTAGTTTTTGAACAATCAAGTCCTAACATTAGCTCTAGAGCTCACTAATAATCAATCCAACCATTCTATTAATGCAAGACCCAAATTTTACTAGTCCATAACAAAGTACTATTGCTAAGATATCCAAGCGCCATCTACTATTACTAGAGCTAGTATTTTTATGATAACCTCCCCGATTATTGGTTACAATTAAGGTACTACAATTTTCAAAAATGATATTTTAAATTGTTTTAAACTTAATACAAAATATTAGATTCAGTCTAAATTATCTAATTGGGTCTAAAGCTTTTAAGCTCTAAGTTATTTAAAGAAAAGGATAATAGGCTGAATGTCTATGGAAGAAGTAGTTCAAAATCTCTTGAAGGTCTAAAGACTTAAATGCTAAAGAAATTGAAACCTAATAGATCTACAAACCCAACCTTAAAAGGATTAACAGAAACAAATGATGATCTTTTACTAATGGGCCTTCAGGCATTAGTCTTAAAGGATTAACAAGAAGCAAGTAATAGATACAAAAAGGAAGTAGATCCAAATTAAAATTAGAAGAAGGAATAGTGGAAAAAACAATCCTAATGGTCTGCATTTTCTTCTTATGCTTCCAAGATTTTTATTATTCCTTTTTCTTAGCCCCAAGGCATGCCATGTGTTGAGCAAGTTTTATATGATTATAAAACTCTCAATACTGCAAGTATACCGATTGTATCTTATAGTATCAGGAACAATTGGACATCTAAACAACTTGAAAAGATCTTGGTCTAAGGTACTAAGAATCGATGTGAATTAAAATAAATAAATAAAATTAAAACAATTAACAAAAAAGTAAGAATTAAATAATTGAGCTGCCTACGAAATTAAAATTGATCAAGTTTGAAGACCTAGGAACCATTCTATCCTTATTTTGTTTCCCTTTATCTTCTTGATTCAAATTATGTTTGATCTTAGATATCCTAGAGTTTTGATCACCCTATCTCAAAATCTAATCAAGTAACCCTGATTAAATTTGATATTAATATAGTTGTAATCTCTTGATTCACAAAACTACTATTATCTTATTCAATTAGATCTGAAGCAATCCAGTAGATAATTAATTTCACAATTAAGATCTCTCTTTAATTGTTTGTTAATATGATAATTGTAGGTTTATTAATTTACCAACTCTTTTTGCACACCTTAACACTAATGACTTTATTCACTCTCTAGATTTTTTAACAAGTATATGCATGACAAATATCACACACATTCACCAATGTTTTAAATTTAACAATAAATAAGGTTCACAAAATAATTCTAGAATAATTCCTAAATATGGATCTAGAAACCTATAATCATGTTAAAAATCTTACAATTCCAAATACACATTCAAGACAATGAAAGAAATTAAGCGAAAAGCGTAAAAAACTGGTTGAAGTCTTGATCTGGAATGTTGGAAATTCGCTTACGCTTTCTTTGATCTCTCCTTTTTGATTTGCTTTGATGTAGTGACTTCTACCTTTTTAGGTGTTTTTCATGTTCTTTTATAGTGCTTACGGGTTTTAGGGTTGTGTGTAGGGTCTCCCCACTTAATTCAATTCCAAAAGCAACTTGAAAC
The DNA here is from genome assembly GCA_027568915.1 of Erythroxylum roraimae. NCBI lineage: Eukaryota > Viridiplantae > Streptophyta > Magnoliopsida > Malpighiales > Erythroxylaceae > Erythroxylum > Erythroxylum roraimae. The sequence continues at coordinate 2,889 of JAOSBL010004016.1, read as the reverse complement.
CCTTAAAACTTAAAAAATCTCGTGTTTAGTGCATGATAATAACTTGTGTGAATCCTCCTTTTCTATCACTATCGTGTATGGTATCACAACCATGAAAGAGAACTATTCAATGTTCCTTAGCTTTTACATGCATGATCGTGTATTCTGGATGCATCCAACATCTTCTCCATTCTTCAATTTCTTATTTTCAAACACTCACAAACACATTAAACACCTCTTGAAACATAAAATTAAGATCAAATTCTTGCTCTAAACTAATCAAGCACTTTGAACACATACAAATAATAACAATAGCACAATTCCAAGCCTATACTCTTAAGAATCTAAGAAATACTTAAAAACATAGTTAAACACGTAGAAAAGTATATGATAATCTACACCTATCACCATGCATCAACAACAAGTAACATGGTGAGTTTGTTGGCTTAACCTCAAACTTTCTCATCTTCTAGAGGATTTTTCCTTCTTTTGTAAGGCTACTTGGCTTTTCTATAACCCTAAAGTATGGTCTTAAAAGTCTTTGATATTCCATATTCACAAATCTTATTCAAACTCAAATGTCTTCGAAGCTTATCTCGTCAGGTTTGACACTTAACTCTTTCATTAACTTGAGAACCTACAAACAAATAGTGATTTAAGATTTTATAATAACAAAGGCAGACCAAGAGCTAGTGTTAGAAATAGGCCAGAGGAACTTTGATAATAGAGAAAAAAAGCTCTTAAATTGCATCTAGCTAGTAGAAAACCCATAATAAACTCTTCAGATTTAATGTCATAACTGAAGTAAATCACTTGTTATTATAGAATTCACGTACAATATACAAAATGCACAAGAAAGGGGGTTGAATTGTGTATTCTTTTTGTGAATACAAAACCCTTTGATATTTCTTGAAAGGAACTTTTTCAAACTATTAAATGAATACCAAAATGTTATACAAGAATAGCTACATGGTTAAATCACAAATAACTTCTATATACTTATTTAAGAACAAGAGAAATTAAAGTAAAGAGTTAGAAGATGGACACTGCGATTTTATATTGGTTCACTCCAAACCTTGGGCTACGTCCAGTCCTCAGAGTTCGTCTAAGATTTCACTATACTTCTCCAAATTTACAAGTATTCTTTTCTCTCTTTCAGAGCCTTTTCAGGTCTCTTACACCAAGTATTCTTTTTGCTATCTTATCCTCTTCTTTCTCTCACTAAAAAGATATTGCGAGCTTTTTGTTATAGTAGAGTTTACTCTCAGATATTGTACTTTGAATACCTAATTTTTCAATGTAAGTAAAAACTTGAAAGCTAAAAGTTCAAAACTAGTTCAGTATTCCACTATGACTAGTATTTGTAGCCTAAGTCTCCAACTACTTCTTGATAACTGCTTCTTGTTTCTTGTAGAAACGTTATTCAGTTGAGTTCTGTAACTATCTCCAACTGACTAACTGTCTGACGTACTAGAATGTCTTCATCTCTGTATCGTCTGTGTTTTCCACTTCTTCTATGTTTTCCTCTTCTTCTGTGTTTTGTGCTTTTTCTGTGCTTTTTTGCTTCCTCTATGTTTTGCGCTTCTTCTGTGTTTTTCGCTTCTTCTATGTTTTTTCGCTTCTTTTGTGTTTTTCCGCTTCTTTTGTGTTTTTGCGTCTTCTGTGTTTTCCACTTCTTTTGTGTTTTCCTCTTCTTCTGTGTTTTTTCATTTCTTTTGTGTTTTACGCTTTCTTTGTGTTTTCTGCTTCTTCTGTATTTTTCGCTTTTTCTGTGTTTTTCAGCTTCTTCTGTGTTTTCGCTTCTTCTATATTTTTCGCTTCTTCTGTGTTTTTTTGCTTCTTCTGTGTTTTCACTTCTTTTGTGTTTTTGACTTCTTCTGTGTTTTTGCTGCATGCTTAACACACACATTAAAACTGTTCACTTATTTCTAATATTATTATTATTTGATTGTCACCAAAATTAATAGACGTGAAGTTTTCTTGACTTAACAATCTCCCCCTTTGATGATAACAAATATCATAATTTTAGAAAGATAAGTGAATAACCGAATATTATTTAGATAGCGAATAAGAAGACAACAAAAGATATACACATGTGAAAAAGAACTTGTAGTCAATACTATCTTCTTCTTGTCTCTGGTCTCCCCATGTACTATCTTTCTTCTTCTTCTGCTCTTCTTTTCTACTCCTGCTCTTCTCTTTCTTCTACTCCTGCTCTTCTTCCCCTATTTGTTATTAATAAAAAAAAATTACCGAAGATGCTTCATGATTTCAGAAAACATTCGTTGCATATCAGTGCGGATCAACTTGGGGCCTTCTTTAATAGAAACTCGTAGATGAACGACTTCCTCATGTAGATCACCCACTGAGTCACCCAGATCATCCACCTTAGTATGAATTTCTTCAATTTCCTTTACTAAGGCTTCCTGACTCCACTGCTATGTGTGACTAACTTCTTCCAATACAATAGTAGAATCCTGTTGAGGTGTTCTTAGTGGAAGAATGTAGCAATAGATATTTTTGAAGGTAAAACATCTAATTCTATGATTCTAATAATAGGAGGTTTGAAAGATTGTTTTCCTTCTGGGAGATCAAGGTCATCAGGTTTAGGTAGTTTTGGAATTGGTTTTCAAGAAGGTGTAGGACATCTTTAATTGAAGATATAAAACACAAAGGTCTAAAGTGCATGATTAGATGCACAAGAGTCTCAAAGTTGAAACTAATACCTTCAACCCTGATAGTTCTGTACTGTCCTCTTGTCACTCTCATTAAGCCCAAGTTTATCATATAAATTAGCGACACTTTCATAGCTTTTAATATACTTTTTTGACTTTTAATTCTTGATTTTGTGCTTAAATTAGTCCTTGAGTGTGAGCTTATATTTTATGCAATTTGATAGTAAAAATTGTT
>JAOSBL010003955.1:0-10260 GCA_027568915.1 Erythroxylum roraimae | reverse complement strand
CAAGACAAGAAAATTAGTTAATCATAATTAAATTGAAATCAAAAGAAATAATAAAAAGAATTGTCTCCATAACTGGTCTTTAATGAAATTAACAAAACTAACAATTGAAATTGTTCAGAAATTGAAAGCAAGAAGAACAGAATCGCAGCAGCCTCCTAATCTCCAAAACCTAAGATTACGTTACTTCCAAAGTGCAGCAACTGTGAAGACAATAAAATCAACAAAGCAGCAGGTGCGGTAGTCTCTAAGAGAAAAGAAAATACGATGATATCACTGGGGGAGTTCAAGAACGTGGGCAAGGAAGAACCAAGGGTGCGGCAGTCCAATAAGAAGAGATTGTGACAATACTGTTGAATAATGAAGAACAAGAAGAAACCAGGATGCGGCAGCCTCTCCAAGAGAAAACAATGATCTATTCAATACTTTCGGAAATCATAAAACTAGAAAAGCCAGAAGTGAAGTGCGGCAATCCCTAAGTGGAGAAAATAATACGATGATGTCCCCCTTGCAAACCCTAAAACCCCCTTTTAAAAGTTGCCGCAATCAACCTTTTTACTTCCTAATTTAATTCAATCTCTTCCTTTATCTTGATTAGATATTGTCCAGATTCATTGGTCTTTTAATTTCGGTGGAAGACATCTTGAAAAGAGGTTGAGAAGATCTTGGATTGTTGTGTTCTAATTGAAGGCGAATTCTGAAAATCTGCAGATTTGGGATTATGACCTTAGGCGTTCCCACGCCTAATCTTTGAATTTCGACCAATCTGAAATTTTCGAACTTCTTGCCATATTTTTCCTCTTTTTGATCATTTTTCGTCTTTTTGGCATTGAAAACCATCTGTGAATATTTAACAAATAATTCCATCAATTTATGAACACAAATTTCACAAATCAACCAAAATTAAGTCCAACAGAAATATATATTATTTTACACATAATATATCATTACAAAGATCTCATTGAGATATTTAAAATGACACTGATATTGAATATAATATTAAATTTATTTTTTAATATTTATTTATAATTCTTATTTATAAGTGTTATAAATTCATTAATAAAATTGTATTTATCCAAAATGATCTACCTTGTTACAAACCATTCATGATTCTCAAGGCCTAAAAAAGAAGTTATTCGTGAAGATGCCAGAAGCATGTAAGAAGGATGTCGAGCGTGCATTTGGAAATTTCCAATCACGATTTACAGTTATCCTGGGACCGGCACGTTTTTGAAATCCATATTACATAATATTATGCATGTATGCCAGCATGCATTATAATGTGCAATATGATTATTGAGGACGAACGTGATATTCAAGCTGTCATACAAGATTGGAGCAAAACATCAGCCCCTGAAATTAATATTAATAGAGAAGATACAATTATATTTCAAGAATTATTTGCTAGAGATAAGCAAATTAAAGATAAAGAAGCTCATTATGAACTTCGTAATGTATTGATTGAACATTTATGGGAACGATATGTTAATTCAAAGAATCAGAGATTAAATGTGTAATAAAAAATATTATATTTGTGTATGTTATTAATTTGTTGTTGCACTAATATTAATTATATTTGTTAAATAATATTAATTTAATATAAAAGTATATATTAATTAATTAAGAATAATGATTTTATTTTAATTTATAAATAAATAAATAAATAAAAATTTGGTGTAGATTGTAAAGTGGCTAGAATAATACTAAATTTGGTATAAAAAGATTATTAAAATATTCTTTGTAATACCAAATTTAATATAAAATTTTAATGGCAAGTTTCTTCTTAAACATGCAATTTGATATGATATCTTGGGGAACAAGTTCCATTGCCGGTACTCGTGGTCTGCCGTTTTAAACTCTGTTTGGTTGCTTTCAAGAAGATATCTGTTATACTTTTCCTGATATTCTATTTTATCTTTTTCCTACATGTATGTGGATGAGAATGATTCAAACTGGCTTGGAATGGAAAGGTGATTTCGTTTATAGAAAAAGTGTTATCATTTCCATGAAAATGGGTACCCGACCATTACTCTTCATTCATAATGAGGATTGGCGTTTAAAAGGAGAAGAAGATCAGGAACAGAAATCCCCGCTCTTGCTTTTAGGTTCAGCCAGGCCTTGCACATCTCGCGTACGACCAATTTGCGGAAATGTCTTGGCGTTCCCCTTTTACACGAGAGGACTTCCCGCAGGACTTACCAACACCTCCTAGATAAAGCTCGCCAGAGCCTTGCCGGCTGGCGCGCCAAGGTGTTGTCTCTCGCAGAGAGGGTCACTTTGACCCAGTCTGTTATCTCGGCCTTGCTTATTTATACGATGCAAACGGTTAAACTTTCGCAGCAACTCTGAGACCATTTGGAGCGCCTCATGCGCGATTTACTCTGGGGTCTATAGACACTAATTGGAAATTGCATCTAGCTAACTGGAACATAGTGTGTAGAGCCAAAATAAAGGGGGCCTAGGCTTCAAACACATTCGTCCTACAAATAACGCTTTATTGGCTAAATTGGGTTGGGCTTTACTCACCCAACCCCAAGCTTTATGGGTCAAAATTCTCAGAGATAAATATCGTCTTGACCAACATCATATCCCGCTGACTATTGGTAGGGCAGGGGCGTCGAGTACTTGGCAGGGGATCTTTGCCACCTGGCCAGTCATTCGCCAAGGTTTGTAATGGAAGCCAGGTAATGGGTAGCGGATCCTCTTCTGGATGGATAATTGGTTAAACGATTAGGGACCCCTGATTTATATGGCTCTCTCGTCCATACCCGACGAAACCCTTTTCGCTTCTTTAGCGGACGTTCAAAATGAAGATCACACCTGGAAATGGCACTTGTTCCAGCAATATCTCCCTTCTTCGGTTTACTTGGATATTGCGAAACTTCGGTTTCGTACTACTGTCACTCAGGAAGATTCCATCCAGTGGGGACCTACTGCGAATGGTAACTTCACAGTAGCTTCTGCCTATGCCCTCGCTGAAAGGAGCCCCCCTGATGAGCCCAATCCCATTTGGAAATTGATCTGAAAATGGGCAGGGCCCCAACGGATTAGGGCTTTCCTGTGTTTATTGACTAAAGATAAACTGTTGACAAACCATCACAGAGTGGCTCATCACCTCACCACAGAAGGCAGCTGACAGCACTGCGGTCAGGAGGAAACCACCCTCCATGCCATTAGGGATTGCCATAGAGTTCAGGCTTTCTGGGGTACATTCCCCCCGACTTTGCTTGATACGAATTTTTTCCATTAGGATATGGGGGTGTGGGTGAAATCAAATCTCACACAACCAACTCAGGTGCAGCAGTTTGATTGGGCTTTGCTTTTTGGAGTTGCCTGCTGGTTTTTATGGCATTGGAGGAATAAAAGCGTGTTTGACCCCGACTTCGCTTGGCCGGAGAATGGTAACGGCGCCGTTTTCACCTATGTTGAATGGATCGAACGGGCAAGGACTGTAGAAAACTGTGTGTTTCCAGCCCAGGGCTTACCCCAGGGTCGTTTAGTCGGTTGGACTAAACCCCCCTAACACTAGGTTAAGTTAAACACTGATGGAGCCGTATAATATGGTACAAACATGGCCACCGCTGGGGGTTAATTCGTGACTGGCAAGGCCAGTGGTGCGGTAGTTTCTTTCACTACATTGGCCGCGGTGACCCGCTCACTGCTGAACTCCAGGGAGTACATTCGGGGCTCACCCTTACTTGGAACCTCGACTTCTGACGAATCCTGGTCGAAGTGGATTCCCTCGAGGTTATTAACATCTTGTCCTCTTCTCTTCCCGTTTTAGCTGACGATCTCTTTTTGGTGACAGGTACCCGAAGGCTCTTCAAGCGAGATTGAGAAGTAGCTCTCCAGCATGTGTATCGTGAAAGAAACCAGTGTGCAGATAGGTGGCATCGCTTGCCACTCTAGCCAGTCCGGGCCTTTTTAGTCTTCATGAGCCGCCAATGATCGTCCTGGAGCTTCTCCATTATGACAACCAAGGCACGCTGCACCGTAAAGCGCTGAGATAGTTTAAGGGTGTTTTGCTTTCCTCTGTATTCAAAAAAAAAAATTTTGAGCTAAAGTCTACTAACATCATAAATAAACTATAGAAAACAGATATCCGTTAAGTATTAAAAAATGGTGATCTAAAAGGGAACAAAGAAGTGAAAATCCATGCAGAATCCACCTCAAATCTTCTGACTCAACAACCCAGTACCAACCCTATCTCATTGCATCTTAGCCTTCCATTTATATGGGTCCTACATAAATGGAAGGCTAAGATGCAATGAGATAGGGTTGGTACTGAGTTGTTGGGCTAGAGGATTAGCCCCTGCAGAATCATAAAGCCCCAGCGTTTGGCTGACACGAAAATACCATGTTGTTTGTGATTATTAAATCATTGATGACGTCTTCTTGTCCTCTTCTTCTTTTGTTATTTTGTTTTGGATCGTGACGCAGTATATAAGTACATTAAAAGACGAATGAAACAGTGGAATGCATAGAAAATTCATTCCAAAGACCACGTTTAGTCAATACACGAGCTTGCTTTATGTGTGTTGCTTGGAAAGCTAACAATGATGCATGAGACGACTTTTAAGTTTTATCACATATTGTAACGAATCATTTGTTTGCTGCCCAAGTAAACTCCACTTGTCTACGATAGCCCCAGTTGATTCTTCCGGTATATACTGACAAATTGATGAGTTTCCACTTCACTCGAGAAGTATAGATACTACCATGTGGTGATTGGATGCATCTGCTCATCATATCGATTTTGCGAGAATAAAAAAATAATATGCAACTATTTAAAATTTGAGGTTAGAGCTTTATCTCTTATAAGAAATTTATTCAACTCAAGCGAAAATTAATCTGAGTATGGATGGCTTAAAGGTGTCTTCCCATAGTTGGGACCCTCTTAGGATACCTCGTGGGAAACTTAAAATAAAAAATATTTTATTATTTTAAAATATTTTTATTATTATGAATTAATTATAAATAGTTTATAATGTTAAAAAATTTTAAAGTATGTTTTGTCAAATTATTTGGATATAAATCTTACTAAAATTAAGTTACAACAATTATACAAATTCGTGATTATTAATTACGTGATATTATAAAAATATTAATTAAATTATTTTTAATCTTTAATATTAATTAAAACAAATTTGTAATTTATAAAATAAATATATTATATACATAAATCCTCATCTTTTGCCGATTTTCCTACTTACCCCTAAAAAGGATAGATTAATTATGTACAAGTCTACAAGATGGACAACACATTATTTATTTACTAAAAGAGAAATTATTGACTGCACCAAAGTGTTGGCAAGACGTGATAATGGAAGTTGACATTTACGCTATGTTTAATCGAAGGTTTATTAATGAAATAAAATAGAATGTAATATTATTCTATTGTTTGAAAGAAGAGTTTATAATGAAATGAGATGGAAGGGGAGGATTTCATATTATATCTCATTCTATCGTAGAGTATGTTTAGTTGAGAGTTTATTAATAAATAGAATGAAATGTAATATTATTCCATCGTTTGGAAGGAGATTTTATAATAGAATAGAATGAGATGAAAAATGGGAGTTTTATATTGCATTTCATTTCATCATAAACAAACAACAACAATAAAAATCTCTGAATTTGGGAGTTCAGAATGGAATATAAAATAATAAACAACTTTATGCTATATTACATTATAAACATTACATCCAAACAACATTTCACTATATTATATTATGGACCTTTCTATCCCTTTCAAACAACAAATTTATAATATTACATCTATTTACATTTCATTTCATTCTATTAAAACTTTACGTCCAGCCAATACATAGCTTTAAACAATAAAAATAAGAAACCTCCGATTTAGGAGGTTTACGATGGAATATAAAATAATAAACAAATTTATATTATATTACATTATAAACACTTCATTCAAACAACATTTTATTGTATTATATTATCAACCCTTCGATCTCTCATAAATAATAACTTTTTAATATTATATTTATTTACATTATATTTATTATAAAGCATTTAATTCTATCTACCCTTAGATTTAACGAACTTCTTGTGACCATTCAAAAGTCTGCAAACAGACCATAGCTTTGTATCCACTCGTGTGAAGATGCGAACGCACCACCCAATGTAGGGTCACCATCACCCCTCGACATTTCCTCCGCAGCCTACGGTATCAAGTATGGTTCCCTTTCTTTTCAACATCTCAATCTGCGTCCTAGTTGCCAATAGATGTCATTACCATGACCAGTAGTTGCCTGTATTTGTCACTTTTTGTCCGTCTTCAGGTTTCTAGATAGAAAGATTAGATAGGTTTAATCTCGTAACTTGTTTTTTACTCTCATAAAAATAAAATAAGTTAAAATATGACTTATTTTCAATTTTTATACAAATAAAATAAAATAAAATATAGCTCATTTTTAATTTTTATAAAGCATAAAATAAGATATACTTCTGATGTTTATAAAATTATTATTTTTTATTTTATACAAAGCTTATAAAATATTAGAAATGAACATATCTGTCACTTGCGATCGGTCTCTTTTGTATTTCTTGCGTACCAAACAATTAAAATTATATAATTTGTTGTCACAAGAACCCATTTAAAAATGAGAGCAGACGTGAATGATTTAAATGAAAAAAAAACAAGTGATCATAATTAAAAGATCTAGAGGAGATTCAGATATAAAAATTGTTAGCATGAAATAGACAGGGTGCCGTGAGTTGCTACCAATGTTTTTAAAACTAAACAATAACTTTTTAATTTTTCAATTTTACTCATTTTAATAAATTTTTGTTTTTTTTTTCAGTTTATTAATTTATTTGTCAATTTTCGTAAAATAATTAATTTTATAAATTAAATAAATAAATAAATAAATTTTTATTTAATAATCTTTTTATTTTATTTTAATTTAAAATTTTAGTAAATAAGGACAATTTTTTAATTATTTTTTAAATTCTTTAATCAATTTTATTATGTCTAATACTAGTTGATCATTTAAAATCTTAAACCTCCTATTTTGAAAACGTGGGTTGCTCCTCTTTTATTATTCTTTTTTCCTCAAAAGTTACAATTGAACAAACTGTGTAACTAAATTGAACTGTGTAAATTAAGGTAAGATAACTATGATCCAGAAGCCCAATAACGAGTATAATACGTAATAAACTTAACCACCGACGATTTTCTAATTATCTACAAGACTATTAAGTGGTAGCGTGTGTTTGGAGGATAGCTTATCAGCTAAAAATTAGCTGATTGATCAAAATTAACTGTTTGACTAGACTAAGTCAAATAGCTGTTAAACTTATTTGGTAATTGACTGGTTAAGCTGGCTGATTCAACCCAACCAGCCAAAAACCAATAAGCTGGTTGTACCCGGCGTTTGGGGGTAATCCCCAAACCCAAAATACCAAAATACCCACCGTTTCACCTACGTCTTTCTCGTTTTGTCTAGAACACTGGCTATCGTTTGGGTAACTGGGTAACTGGGAGGGAATCAAGCCGCATCTGGCTGCTCCTCCAAGAAATTCTAAGTTTGTACAGGAGTCCAGAAGGAGGATCAAAGTTGAAGAGGTCGGAGCTGCCAACCAGTTGATTGAGAAATTTCAGAGCCTTTCTGGAGTGGTTCGGAAAAAAACAGATGGGAGTGTCCAAACCCCTTGAAAATGACGATAGGAAGTTGATAGAAATTAGAGGTACGTAAGTACAGGGACAAAGACATACAGAAAAAATGCAAAGGGAAGGAGAAAGACAGTTAAGGATAGAAAGAAGAACAGGAATGAGAAATGACAGTATAAGAACAGTGAACAAGATATTTGAGAAGAAGCAACAAAGTGGAACGTTTAGGTATCCATCGTGTAAAAACCTCGTCTGTTGCCAAAGAAAGCACCAAGAGTGCTATATTTAAAAATAACTTTTATTAAAATATGATCATTAATTAATGATATTGTTATTACTTATTCTTAACTAAATTGGTGATTAAATACACCGACAATTGTTATAAATTTAATATAAAAATTATATAAATTGATAATGTATGAAAACATAGATTTTTAATTATTTAGTAATGACTAATGATATTAATTAAAGACCAATATTTTTTTATTAAATTTTTAAATTAATTTTAGAATAAATTTATCACCATATTATAATTTTTATATTTAAAATTGTTGAAATATTTAAAATTTAGACGTGTGAGTTAATAAAGTATTAAAGTATAATTTTTTAATCATATATTAATGAATAAATATAAATTTTAATTATAAAGTATTAAAGCTTAACTTGCGACCCTATTTTATCCCTAATTGGTTAAGTTTAAACCAATTGAACATTAACAACTAAGATATTTAATATTCACACCTTTATAAAATTTTTAAAAGTCATGTCCTCAATAGTCATTTTATACATTAACAACTAATAATGAACAGCTAATTTCACCAAACATCAAATGACAAACAGCTAATACAATCAGCTAGTCAAATTAGCTGATAGAATCAGCTATCAGCTAACAGCTGATAGAATTAGCTAACAGCTAATACAATCAGCTGATTGCTAAACAGCGCTGGTTCAGCCTGATCTTGCGGAGGTTGAACGTCGTTGTTTGGATCCATGATCTATGTGACTCTGGCTATGAAATACATGCAAAACAAATAACGGCGGGCCGGGAGTTGACTCTCGGGAGGCCCCTCCGACGCTCAAGTCAGTTTCTTTGTGTAGGTTTTGGCTGCTGAAAGCAGAGAAAGCAGGGTAGTAATCTCGTACCTGAATTATGGCAGAATAGTACCTTATATATGCCGTGGATGCTAGGTTTACATAGATCTTTGTGTTTGCATGAGAGACTAACACCTGATGGGCCGACCGGGCTGTGGATGTGTAGAGATGAGCCTAAGCTTAGCACAGCCGACCCGACCAAGCGCCGTAAACATCTAACTTAAGTGGGATGATTACATATATAAGGTACCTTTGTGATATAAAATCCATTTGACATGTATAGTTTATACAGAAATTACAAAGAGAAAGAAAGATGATGAAAACAAAACAGAAACGCAAATGGTATACAATAAAAATAAGCTGTATCATAAATTTTTACCGGACGTGAAGAATTCATAATGAACTTTTTAGGTAAATGACTTATCGGTCATTTTTTTTGGCATATTGAAAAGTTTTAACTATTTAATCATGTTAAATCGCTGATAATTATGTTTAATAATTAGCTGATTATATTGACGGATTGAACTCAATTCGTTGATTTGAAGAGTGAGTTATTGCAAATTATTAAAAGAAATAGAGATATAAATTTGACTTAATTTATACAAATTTTAAAAAGTTACTCATTAAATTAAAATTTTAAAATATTTAATATTAAATTAATAATTTCAAATAATAAATACTTTTTGAATTTTTTATCGCTAATTATATTACACTAATTACTTTTGTATAGGCTCGATATTTAGGTTCCCTTTTTATATCAATATTTAGTATATAATATTATTACTACTTGTATATTGTATTTAATTCAATTCAATTTAATCTAAAATTAATAAGTCAAATTTAAATTAATTATTTTTATCTATGTTTAAATTTTAAGAGATTAATTAATATAAACGGTTTTTTTAAATAAATTTATTTTAATGTGATATATTAAATATATAGTTTCAATTTTTAAATTTTAAAAAATTAAAATTAAAATGAAAATGACAAAAAATATTTCCTTAAATTAGAAATTAAATCGACATCATTTTGATATTCTCTTAAATTGATATTTTTAAGAGGATCTTGAGAAGTTTTAAATCTAGTTCATTCGTCATTGAGAAAATTGTATTGAGAGGATTTTCGGTATTCTTAAGACTCAATTGAAAATATTGAAAAACAATGAAAATGTTATTTTTTTGCTCTGTCTGAATTCTTATAAGAATATTAAAAGAAATATTAAGATATAAAAAACTACAACTGATATATATGTTGATTAAATTAATTATATTAATTCGTTGTTAGTTAACCGCTGACAGAATCAACTAATAAATGCAATCCGCTGATTGGGCCAATATTTAATTTTGTTATACATGAGATAAGAGGAGAATTAAAAATATTTGTTTCTGTCATCATATCTAAAGAATACTCCGAAATCATTGAACTTTATCTTATGTTTTATTGTTTGGTGAATGCTTAACTTTTGATGGAAAATATAATTTCTCATAAATAAACACATCGGTTATATTTTAATAAAGAAACAAATAATTTAATAAATTTAC
>JAOSBL010003858.1:0-10268 GCA_027568915.1 Erythroxylum roraimae | reverse complement strand
TTGATTGAAATTTTGACACCTTAGGGGTGAAATTAGTTCAAGAGTCCTTGAAGGAACTTGTAGGGTTTGTTATTATCAAGTATGAACCTAGTGGGGGTATGTTCCCTCCATCCCACTCAACTAGGTTTTTCTTTTTTTTTTTAATCAGGTTCGGGTATTAGCTTATGAAAACCATTGATACAGTCATCATCCACTAGTTCAAGTCGTTGCCTACCTATTCCAAGCGGGAAAGACGATAAACTAGGCTTGCCAACTAAGCTTGTCAAAAGGGTTCAAAAAGTAGACAAAAGTCGACGAAATCAGACTTTTTGATTGGATTTGAAACTCAATTGAACATTGTTGACAGGTTTAACAGGATTTGAAGTCGAATTTATAAATTGAATTCCAGATGAAATTTGTGTTTGTGTTTGTCTTTATTGATCAGATCATGAAAGTTTGGAATTCAAAGAGACTGAAAATTTTCTGTTACAATCTGCAATTTAGTAGGACATTACCGAATACCAGGAAGATACTGTAGAAGTAGAACCCAGGATTCCTCCTACAGTTAGTTGGCAACTCGAAGGCAACCATTCGTTTTCTTTTGCCTGTAGTTAAAAAGAGCTAAGCAACTAGATTTGAACATGGAGACCAGTAATCAAATATATATAATTTATAAATGTAATAATTTATAAATTATATATATTTTTAAATAAATTATTTAATAAATTAGAAATTGAATATAATACAATATCATTGTATTTAAAATACTTTAAAGTCATCATCTTTTGAAATTTAAACTTAAAAATTTTAGCACCTAAAAAATATTTGAAGAGTTTAAGTAGGTAGATCATCCTTTTAAGCAATGTTTTAAAAATCGGACATGAAATTGAATTGGTAAGATAAAAGATTTAAGTTTAAAAGGTTCAATCAGAATTAGACCGTCATAAAACTGGATAAAAATTAAATAAAATTAAAGAATTTGAATTATGATTAAAAGAGATTGTCATCATCTATCAAAAATTTTGAAATTTAAATATAAAAAAGATCATTAAATAAATTAATTGGGCACTTACTTTGTGATTATGGACACCTTGTGTGTGTCCGGATTAACTTATTAATATTTGAGACAGTCCCATGATATTGACATATATTGTAAGTTTATTACCTAAATTCAAACACAAGCAAATAGTGAATTTATAATACAATGGGGTATGTACTATGAAGGGTTGGAATGATAAGGCATTTCCAATATCTACATTGTGTACCTTAGAAAATATTGTGCATAACATAATAATAAAGAACTATTTTTAATTTTTAGTTTTCCAAAAGTGTTCTTTCTATTATATAGTTAAATAATAATAATGATATACACGTAATATTAACATCAAACATATACTAATTAACTATAGTGATCCAATTCAGTTTTGAAACCTAAAGAAGTTATTAAATTTAATTTAAATTAATAATTTAAAATGATTATAATAAATTATTAATTTGAGTCATATTTACTTAATTCGGTTCGAGTTTAAGAGCTGAGTTAAATCATTACGTAAACAATATTTAATTAGCTTGTGTCTTATATTCCTATTATATATGTTTTGTCTTTAAGAGAATAAGTTTTTTTTTGGAAAATTGAAAATTAAAGAGTTTTTTTAAGAACTTTAAAAATTATAGAATTTTTGTAAGATTTCTTAAATTATAAAGAATGTCTATATCTTTTACCCCAATATATAATAGTAGAAACATAGATGAAAAATTAGTATAAAGTTTATTTTTATAAAAAGTTAATAATTAAATTAAAAGTTAATAAAAAAGTCTAAAGCCCAGATTGTGTTCTTTTAGAAGTGAGGCCGAGGCACCTTAGCCGTTGGAACAAGCTAGAGTTCGGTAACATTTTTCACCGGAAAAAGAAGCTAGTAGCCCACCTTAAAGGGATTCAGCATGCCCAGACGACCGCCACTAAGGATTCTCTGCAGGCTTTGGAGGACAAGCTCAGCGGCGAGTTACTTCAGGTCCTGTGTGAGGAAGAGATCTTTTGGAATCAGAAAGCCCGATGTGAATAGCTATCCAAGGGTGATTGTAACACTAAGTTTTACCACACAATCACCCTTGCCAAACGGAAGAAGTTGCAGATCGAGAGGCTCAAATATTCTAATGTGAACCAAATATCGGACCCGGCACAGCTGCGTAGCCTAGTCACTGACTTTTTTGTCCAACTTTACACTCGTGACCTAGGCACTACCTCGCAGTTCCCGATCTCAGGTGCCTTCCCGCCTCTCTCCGAGGCACAGGTCCAGGCTCTTCATAGTCTTGTTCAGGCAAACGAAGTCCGACGGGCTATTTTCGATATGAATCCTCACAAAGCCTCCGGAGTCGATGGGTTTAATGTTGTCTTTTACCAGTCCCAATGGGGAAAGGTAGGGCCAGCGGTGGTGGCGTTCACTCAGAAAATCTTCCGGATGGAACATTGGGAACAAGAATTAAATCACACACTCCTGGTCCTGATCCCTAAAATCCCGTCCCCGACTTAGGTTTCTCAGTTTAGGCCGATTAGCCTGTGCAACATGCTGTATAAGATTGTTTCCAAAGTTATTGTGAATCGTTTGAAAGTGCACATGGATCATTTAGCAGCAGCGAACCAATGCAGCTTTATCCCAGGCAGGCATATAACAGATAATATCATTATAACTCAGGAGGTGATCCACTCAATGAGGAAGAAGAATGGTAAAACGAGGTACATGGCCGTAAAAGTGAACCTAGAAAGGGCTTATGACCGTCTCAGTTGGCAGTTTGTTCATGAGACTCTAGTGGATATTGGCTTGCTCGAATCGCTAATTTAGGTCATTATGCAGAGTGTTACAACTACGTCTCTTTAAGTTGTCTGGCAAGGCATAGCCTTGGAGCCGTTCCGACCGTCGAGAGGTATCCGGCAAGGGGACCCCCTCTCGCCTTATCTTTTTGTCCTCTGCATGGAGCGCCTATCCATCTCATATCTGCGAAGGTGGGAAAAGGGGCTTGGAAACCGATCAAGCTAGGCCGCACGGGACCCCCCATATCCCACCTTTTCTTTGCAGATGACCTCGTGCTTTTTGTCGAAGCTGCGGATCGACAGATGCAAATTCTTGATCAAACGTTGGCGACCTTCTGCCGAGCTTCAGGACAACAAGTTAGTACTGCTAAAACTCGGATTTTTTTCTCTAAGAACGTTTCTAGAGAAACCGCGAGGCGTTTAAGCCACCGGCTTCAGGTTACCAACACGACCAATTTGGGCAGGTATTTAGGGGTCCCTTTGATCCACGAGCGAACTACCAGGCGCACCTATCAGCGTATCCTGGATAATGCTTAGCGAAAACTTACGGGGTGGAGCGCCAAGATGTTGTCCCTAGCGGGCAGGGTTACATTAACCCAGGCAGTCCTCGCAGCGTTTCCACTGTACACTATGTAAACGTTGCGCCTCCTTCATCGTTTGTGCGATGACATGGAAAAAATCATGCGCGATTTTATATGGGAATCCTCGCCTGAACACCGCAAGCTGCATCTAGTTAACTGGGAGTCGGTGTGTAAGCCTAAAGCGGAAGGAGGGCTGGGAATTAAACGCATTCGGTCAGTGAATGACGCTTTACTGGCTAAATTGGGTTGGGGCCTGCTCACTAAACCCACTGCACTTTGGGTTCAGATTCTTCGAGCCAAGTATAGTCTTGAGACTACGCATCTCCCCCTCACGATCGCCAAGTCAGGGGCTTCGCCCGTCTGGAAAGGGATTTCGGCTTCCTGGGATTGGATCCGGCAAGGGATCAAATGGACCGTGGGAAACGGGAGGCGAGTGCTATTTTGGATGGACAACTGGCTGGACGATTGGGGACCTCTTATTCATCTGGCCTCCTCACCAGTGCCAGATCACCTATGGTTGGCTACAGTCGCAGACCTCACGACGACCAGTGGCAATTGGCTCTGGCAGGAGTTCCAACTGTATTTCCCGGTCACAGTTTGCCTGGCCCTTGCGCATTTCGGCCCTGTTGTCGAGGATATGATAGCAGACAGCTTACGGTGGGAACCTACACCTCACGGCGGGTTCACCGTGGCGTCTGCTTACGAATTAATCGAGGGTCGACCCACGGGCAACAGGCGCCCGCTATGGAGATTATCTGGAAATGGGCAGGCCCGCAGCACATCAGGTCGTTTCTATGACTAGTAGCTCGACGAAAACTTATGACCAATCAATAGCGTGTGGCTCGCCATATTGCCCACGACAGCTGTTGCCAGTTCTGTGGGCAGGAAGAGACTATCGTCCACGTGTTGCGGGACTGTTCGCGAGTACAAGCTCTCTGGAGCAACTTTCCTCAGGCAGTGGTCGGTCCGGGTTTCTTACAGCAGGAGGAGGAGCCGTGGCTGACCTTTAACCTTACGAAACAAACGCAGGTACAACAGGAAGCGTGGACCACGGTCTTTGGAGTTACTTGCTGGTTCCTTTGAAAATGGAGGAACAGTTGCCTGTTTGAGCCGGGCTTTGTTTGGCAGGATGAGGGCCACACCATTATCATGGATTACGTGGGGTGGATCGCACGAGCTAGGGCGATGGCAGGTTATGTGTTTCCCACTCAGGGCCTACCAGTGGGCTCCTTCGTGGGATGGAGTAAGCCTGCTCCAGGCTGGGTGAAGGTCAATGCTGATGGCTCAAAGACCCAGGGATACACAACGGTTTCCTCTGGGGGGATTATTCGAGATTGGAACGGGGTTTGGCAAGGGGGGTTCCAGCAACGCCTTGGGAGGGGTTCGCCTCTTGCTGCCGAGCTCTGGGGGGTGCTCTCCGGCCTCACACTGGCATGGGACCTGGGCTTTAGACGTGTGGTGGTCGAAACCGACTCTCTCGAGGTTATCAATCTTCTCTCTGAACCACCCTTAGTTCTCACCGAGTTCTCTTTTTTGGTGACAGGAATCCAACAGCTGTTGAACCGGGAGTGGACGATCCAACTTCAGCATATTTTTCAGGAAGAGAACCAGTGCACTGACAGTCTCGCTCGTCTCGCTGGCATTTTAAGTCTGAGCCTTCATATCCTCCAGGAGCCACCTTTTGGCATCCAGGAGCTCCTCCATCGAGATGCGCACGGCGCAGTGTATCCCAGAGTGTTGATTTAGTGTTGTAATTTCCTCTTTGTCCCTTATGTCCCTAACCCAGTTCCTGAGCCTTTCATCGCTCTTCTGCTTCACATCTACATCTTTTAAGAAACATTGAATTCTTGTCAGCTCACTCTGAACTGACTCAACTTGTTCCTGTATGTCACATTGCAGAGAAGCCACTTCTTCAATGAGTAAATCAGCA
Organism: Erythroxylum roraimae; assembly: GCA_027568915.1. Lineage (NCBI taxonomy): Eukaryota > Viridiplantae > Streptophyta > Magnoliopsida > Malpighiales > Erythroxylaceae > Erythroxylum > Erythroxylum roraimae. Next base: position 4,969 of record JAOSBL010003858.1, on the reverse strand, counting down.
AGCTTTTCTATAACAGATGAAACCACAACGTCCGCCATGTGTATGTGCAGTATATACAGCTCATATAAACCACCAAGATCTAATCTTTTCGATGACTGGATTGAAGGGCATAATCAAAACAACGCAACTGCAGTAAAACTTGCCTGAAATTTAGAAAAGACAAAGCTTGCAACTTTTGTTGAAGGGGTCCTCTTGCAACGAAGATATAGATTTCTTCTCACATAATCAAAGCAAAAGAAACTCCGACAAACATGTACCTGTTGTTCGTCAAATAGTTGGGAGTCAATTAAACATGTGACAATCAATTACAAAAAATATCATCATTTTTATTTTAAAAATATCACCAAATAATTGTTATATAATTGAGGTTTTTATTTATCTTGCTATATAAGTTGGGAAAAAGAAAGATGAGTATTATGACGAAGAATATTATGTTTCGTAAAATTGACAGCATCTACTCAAATCTCATTAGTAAAGGTTTACACTTAAGAGGATATAGTTGACATGTTCACAAGTCGTTACAAAGGACTGAGAATCGCTTATATTTGATTTATGTATTGAGTTGTTAAACATTGCTACAATTTAACCTATATAAGTATATTAATCAAGGTGAAGATTTAGGGTATAAATCACGTAGACAAATGTGTAATATTGGAACCGTTTCTCGAAGTGTATTAGTTGAATAGGGTATATTCTTTAAAGTGAAGATTGTTGTTTATGAATATATACTTTAGGTATAACACGAGTGTTTTCTTAGGAATCTTTGGACGAACACAATGTAGGATAAAAAATGATTTTAGCTTACTATATAGTAGAATATTTATAGGTTGAGAAAGAATTGAGATATTGACTATTAAAAACGAGTTCTTTCAATTCAAAATCAAACTTAATTGGTATACAAACAATACTTTAATTAAAACTTGTTGCTACATGGGGATGCTTAAACTTTTTAGATTTAAACCTCAATGGGATGATAATGTGTTTTAACCTCCTCCTACGTTGAACCACTGAGTTCATTGTACAGAAGTTTGTTAATCCAATAGCTCCATGCACTAAAGAGCAGTTCTTGAGTAACATGGGATTTATGAATGCTCTTTCCAAGCATCCCATTTAATTAGTAGCCCATGTATCTTATGGATCGATGAACAAAGACAAACTTGAATCCATTGTTGTTAATAATTTATTCCCTCTCTTCCCTTTGTTCTTCTGTGATTTGTTTCTCCGATGGTTAAGAAAACAATACCCTTCTTTCTCTTATGGTTAAGAAAACAATACCCTTCGTTCTCTTTTTTTTCGGAAAAGTAGTTCTCTCTCTTTTACTTTTCCAAAACATATGAATGTTTATATATGTTTCTGTTGAAAAAGATATTGTTTAAAGGAGAGAGGAAAAAGGTCTTGGACCCATTTAAGTCCAACTCTTTGAGACCCAATAATCATGATCTTGGGTTCTATCTATTAGACTCAAATCCATAAATTATATGGGCACTAATTAATTGTTAAAATTAATCTAACATCCCATGCTTCAAGATATGGCTTTGGTCTCGAGTTTTGTGAACAACTACGAAACAAACTGCTCATTTGTAATCTTTATGTCCTCCTTCATGACAAACTCAAGGTTTCTGTAGCTCCATCTCTACATGTGAAAATTTGCTAGGCCATCCTCAGTTCCGCTGGGAACTACGATGAGCAATAAAAAGACAATTATAATGCACATATCGCAATATAATTAATTGCAAAACCAAATCTCAACGACCATGTTTCTAATCACAATTTGTATGTATAATCACATTATAAAATGTAAATACAATCACAAGTTTTATCTTAAATTTTTACTATATCATTTTGGAATTTTGTATAAATAAGGAAGAATTGGGATATTGACTGTTAAAAACGAGTTCTTTCAGTTCAAAATCAAACTTAGTCGGTATAAAAACCTACTTTAATTAATTTATCTTTTTGAACAAATGATAAATAAAGAATAAGGCCCAGAAAAGAATTTAACGACAAGTTAATAAGACATTTGCTTTTTTTAAAGAAAGTTATAAAAATTTTGCTCAATTTTTTGAGTCGTAGCTCAAGATTTTGAGTCAAATGAGAAATAAATTGGGGAGTATTACAAAATTGAAGGCATATCGTATCTCATAATAATAAATAATATAAAGGTTGAAATAATAAGATGAAATTCAAACCTATAATAAGGGATGCAAGCAACAGAAGCTGTGATGTTGCAGCAAACACATAACTCCTTGTAGCCATTTCCATGTTTCATCTTCAATTTAAGAGAAGTAAGAACGCAGGGCAGCATGGTCGTAGCTCAAGATTTTTAGTCAAATGAGAAATAAATTGGGGAGTATTACAAAATTGAAGGCATATCACATCTCATAATAATAAATAATATAAAGGTTGAAATAATAAGATGAAATTCAAGCCTATAATAAGGGATGCAAGCAACAGAAGCTGTGATGTTGCAGCAAACACACAACTCCTTGTAGCCATTTCCATTTTTCATCTTCAATTTAATACATGCCGCATCTTCAATTTTCAATAACTACCTACGCTTGATTAAACCAATCAATCAACAGACTACTCCTTTTGTACATATCAATGGTTGGGATGTGTGAAATTTTGGCCCAATATTTCCCCTTCTTTCTCCCGTATCTTTTCTCCAGTAAAGGACACTTGCATATACATAGATAAAAAAGGGAGGATGGTAAGCCCTCCTCTGGCAAGGTTTTAAGACGAGGGCACCCCGAAATTGCCAAACTTTCGAGGGAAGGAAGGTGGCGAAGCCCTTTTACAGACCTCAGATTTTGGAGACTACCCAGATTAAGAGTGATTAGACTAGGTGGCAACCCTTCTTCTGGTAGGGATACAATCTTAGGGCATTCCCAGATACTCAATTCTCTAAGACGGGAGAAATCATGAAATCTTTTGTTGAAGAGAAAATTCTGAAAATTAGTGATTTCAAGATGGGTAAGCGTAGAGGGCAAACCCTCATCTGGAGCCACCACCTGGAGCCTACGGCAATACTTGATTATCAACTCTTCAAGAGAATCAAAACGTTGAAGCCCTTCGTAATTCAGAGATTTTAAATATGGCATATTACAAATCTCAAGAGAAGTAAGAATGGAGGGCAGCAAGGTCGCCTCTGGGAAGCATTCCATCTCTTCTGCTTCATAATCCTTAATACTGAAGGAAGTAAGAGAGGTGAGTTTCTGCAAATCCCAATTCATACGCCCCGCAATGAGTTTGTTGCAATTGGAGATACCAAGTGATCGTAGTTTCAAAGGCAAGCCATCTCTTGGAAATGTCTCGATTTCTGGGCATCTAATTATTTTTAACGTCAAAAGGGCAGGGAGAAGAGAATGCATATGCTCCGGTAGGAACTTCAGTTTTGGACAATCCTTAAGAATAAGCTCCGTCAGAAATTCAAAAGGGACAAATTCCTGATTGGGTGAACAAAAGGATTCAAAATGTGGACATTCTTCAATTCTCAGACTCTTTAACTTAGGGAATAGCTCTAATGAAAAGCACCTAAGCGGTTCATGTTTTGTAATTCTAATCAATTCAAAAGAAGAGCCAAGTTGCCCAATTTTTTCCAGTACAGATTCCTGGATGTTAATAATTTCAAGACAGATGGAACTAACGAAGTGGTAGGGCCGAGAAGTAGTAATTAATCCTAGTGAAGAAAAGTTGGGAGCATTTGAATAACAAATTTGAAGCTGCGGACAACCCTCAATCTCATGTTTCTCCAGAGAGAGAAGATGACTAGGTAGAGCGCCTTTTAAATTCAGACAACTTTTTACCCTGAGCTTTTTTAGACAAGGAAATGCACCACTTTCTAGCCAATTTGGAAACCTATTACCTCCATAACCATCGATTGAAATGACTTCTATTTCTGTGTGAGGCTCCAAACCATCAAGTACAGCCTCTTCGTGACGTGGATCATCAGTATCACCCACCCAATATAACCCCAACTCCTTAAGGTTCTTCTTACACTTGATCTTGGCTTCCAAAGCGTCTTTGGCATTCACTACATTTTGAAGATTATGAATTCTAAGCGTTCCTCCAAGATGTTGAAAGCTCCCCAATTCTTTAACTCCACAACCCTCCCGCTTTCCCACAAAGAAATCAGTTAAGGTTTGCAGCTTTATCAGTTTGCCCATATTTGGAGGCATCTCTTGCAATTTTGTTCTTTCAATATCAAGATAGCGCATATTAATCAACCTTCCCATCTTAGTTGGCAACTTAGCAAGGTTCCAGCACCAACTTAATTTCAAAGTTTGTAAATTGTAGAAACTACACAAGCATTTAGGTAAACTTTCGATTGATGTCGTAGAGAGATCCAAATATCGCAAATGCTTCAAATGGCTGATTGAACTGGGCAACTTGAACACCTTCTGACATTGGGACAAAGATAGCACTCTTAGTCGTTGCTGATTTAGAAATAAATCAGGAATCATCTCTTGCAGCATTTGTCCTGGTTGCTCCCATTTTGAATCATACACTGGTAAGAACGTGCGCAAGAGGTGAGATTTGAAGATGGTCGAAAGTTGCCGAGATGATGATTCTTCTTCAACCACCTTACATGAAAAATAACGAAGCCTTTCAAACGTTCTGCTAATTTCTTGATTCTCAAACCTAAAGCAAAAATCTCCAGCGACAACTCCAGCCAAGTCATTGATCAAGTCATGCATGACAAAAGAATTATTAAAATGTTGGAAAAAAGACCTTGACACTAGCTGCTTAAAGTACTCTTCACCCCTTTCTTCCATTGTCTTGTTTCCTTTTTCAATCAAAAAACCTTCTGCCATCCACAAAAGGATTAATTGCTCTTTCTCAAATTTATAATCCTTGGGAAATATTGAACAATAGGCAAAGCACTGCTTTAAATGCGATGGAAGATAGCGGTAACTCAATCTTAGAACTGGAAGAATGCCATCTTTAGAAACTTCCCACAGATCATTTC
>JAOSBL010003523.1:0-10288 GCA_027568915.1 Erythroxylum roraimae | reverse complement strand
ATTCTCTACTTACTCTTGTCTATAAATTCTTGGTTCAAGAACTTTCATTCATTGTTTCTTTACTCATGACTAATCACTAAAATTTCCCATTCAACAGCTATAATCTTTCACGAAAAGTTCGAGGTCCAACAATAATAATAAATTACAATTTAATTCATTACAATAAAATTAACCAAATGGAAATCCAATACAACACATTACAAGTAGTCCAATATTAGTAACCAAATACATGTCTAATTTATTTCAAAAATCACAATCATTTCATTTTCTTAAGCCATTCAATTTAAAGATCAACATCCTTAAGCGCAACAAACATCTCTCTATTTTCCTTGTTCAAAAATAATTTGGTAGCTAACATAAATAGTTCACCTCCCCTTTATATTTCATCTATACTTCGTAAGATGTCCATCACCTCAGAAATGCTACAACCAGGTTCATCTCTTTTAATAGAGCTCACTGAAGTTCTACTCTTTACTGTATCACATATACGGTTCAAATGTTTACATAACCTTTCTGTTGCCCTTGTTCTAGTATCATGTTTTTCTTTTTTTTCCCTTTTCTTTTTGTAGAAGTTCCTAGAGTTGGAGTTGATGAACCAATCTCATTATTAATATTTCCAATTTCTTAATTGATAGTAAAGTCTTCAAAAAGGTTATCATCAAGATCAGTATCAATTAGGCTTTCTCTAGACGCCACATAAGCATCATTTAGTACAAAACCTAAAGAAAGTGCCCAAACTCCTTCCCCTGTAGCTGCAACATCTTTAAATAAAATATTCAAACCTTTAGTTCAAAATTTGGTAGCCTCGGGATTTTCCTATAATAATATTGTTTAAGTTATTAAACTATCAAGTAACATTAGCGCATTATAAATCTAAAGCTTAAATGCTTACCTTCAATCTCTTTTATCACCATTCGTCACTTGCATCAATAGTTTGATTAGTAGGATCCCATCCTAGTCCAATTTCCTTACCTACTAAATTTGTCCAAAGCTGCCAATCCTTTTTCAATCCATCCCATTTATTCTTAAATTGTTTGTATTCATAATTCTTCTTAGTTTCATGAGCAAACTTTGAAACTATATTTTTCCATCTAATCTTGTTAAAGTGACCATTTGGTCGATTTCCAGCTAATGTCTCTTCCACAAAAATTTTGATTAAAATTTTAAGAGTTCTATCATTCCACTCTAGTTTAACCCTTTTTTTCAATTTATCCCCACCTTGAATATCTTGACTTGGAATTGACATTTTCTATCAACAACAAAATCCCCATTGCATATAACAATGAATTTAGCAAGTATAAGAAAATATAAAAGCATAACCAAAATGACAAAGACAAAAGCATAATAAGCATTAAATCTTTTGTGAACTCAACATTAAAAGTATAACAACGTCTACGAAAGTTTATGCACGTACAGAAGTAAAGAAAGAGACAAACTTCATAAGGAGGTGCTATCTCAAATACAAATTATTCATAATGTATTACTTTCGGCCTATATTTAAAAACAATTTTACATGCCTACTTTAAATCATTGAGTGAACTTAAAAGAACTAGATAACTACTTTAAGGGACTAGCATCTTCACTCACAGGCTTGATGGAATCACATTATTAGAAAATTCAAGAATAAGGAAGTGAGGGCAACATAAGAGACAAAAAGAAGAAAACAGACTGCAAAGCTAGTATGCATGTGAAGAGAAGATCATATGAGAAATGGATAATTCATAAATTTGTTAAGGTGTATAATCATGAGCTTTTACCAGCTTTAGTTTATCATTTTCGAATCCATAGGAATATATAATTATGGGATAAGAACTACAAGCAAAGACAATATTAACGCATAGATAGAACTCTTCTGTAAACTTTTTCACACCTGCCCTCACTACTCACTGCTCTCTCACTATTTCATGATGTGACGATTCAATGTAGGGGTTTTTTGTTTTACCCCCACTGTTCACTCTCAAATTCCCCATCTGCTACTTATGCGTTTAAGGAAAACGCATCTTCGTTTAATGCAAATGTCTACGTTTAACACAAAAACGCAAATGTCTGCGTTGAGCGCAGACGTTCTAGTCTGCTACTAATCCCTAATTTATTTAAACAATCCTTAATATACACCATGCCTGCATCATCTGACACTCAGCCGACCCATATACACCATCAACCAACACAATACAAAACACCATCAGCCGATGCACTCACACAAAGTCACCGTGAATGGAAGGGACAAAAAAGTGAGGAGGAGGAAAAAGAACAAGAAATAACATTCGAGAAATCCCAGAAAAAGCATTAAAAAAAATACCTGTGGGTTGATCCGTTTAGTGTCCTTAAGAAGATGAGTTTTTGCTATGTCTTTGAGAAGATCCATTAAATAGAACAGAACCAAAGAACTCGATATAAACCGAAGAACAGAACCACCAGTTACTTTTTTAACTTTTGATATAAACACAAACGAAGGAAAAACGTCTACCCGAAAAAGCTAAAATGAGGGGCTTTTTTGAAAAGTTCCAAATTTGAGCTTCTTAAAAACCTGTATTTTAGCTTCCAAAAAAGTTATTTCTATTTAAAAAATGCTTTTGAATATGGGTAGCCAAATATTCATTTTTCTTTAAAATAGCTTTTGCGGTGAAGAAAGTGCTTTTTCAACCTCCAAAAGCTGAACCAAATAGGCACTTAACCTAGAATATAAGCTAGTTGAATAACCAAAAAATGTAGCAAGTTTTCTAGGACTATCTCTTTTGTAAGAAGCCAATTTTTGTTGGTTTACTAAAGACCAAAATAAAAGTTGCAACTATCAAGGTGGGATTATGGCTTGTAAGTAAGGGTTGACCTTTTATTAGTAACTATGAAGCTCAATTTAATGAATATAATTGTCACCTTTTTTTTATCCAAATAAGATTGTTGTTCATCAAACCTTTTTGCTCATACCAGTTCATACACCATCACGTAACATTGCTTTAACTAAATATTCGGGTCACTATTACATTGTTTTATGATGTTATCTTATGTTCAATGAGGACGAAATTTTGGGAAGACCTTATTAACCTTAATTTTGATCCCATAATGCCTTGTATAGTCTTTATGGACTTTAGCTACACAATGCTAGAAGTTAAAGGATGAGTCGCTAAGATAAACCCTTAGGACTTCATTAAGTGCATCAATAAAAAAAGCCTCACTGATTGCATATAATGGTTAGTATTTTAGTTGATGCAATAATCAATCAAGCATATGGATGTTGAGAAAAAAACTAGAGACAACTCTCTACCCTTCTTCTTTTTTTCAAATTGTTTGCCTTAATTCAATCTTTCTTTGTAATCAGACCACTAACTTGCTAAGGTTAATATAATAGTTAATGTATTCAAAGATGTGTCCCTTTTAGGTTCAACAACTATATTTTAACTTGTAAGGCTTTTAAAAAGTAGTGAAAAAAAGAAGTAATGTATCATTTAAGGGATACTTAGCTTTCAAATGCATGAAAAAGTTGAAAGCAATTAAGGAAGAACTGAAGGTGTTAAAAATAGAAGGAAAATGAGTAATATTGAAACCTAAAAACTAGAAACTCTCAGCCTTTTATCTTCTTTAAAAGAATAGTTAAACCATCTCTTGGTAGTGAGGAATTAAAGAGGAAGGAGAAAGAATCTCCTTTTAACTATATAAGGATTCTCTTATGCATTCTCTCCCATCAAACAAAAGTTAAGGAATCTTTGGTTTAAAGAGGGAGAGAAAAACTCCAAGTTCTTTTACAACTTAATACTTGAAAAGAGGAATATTAACCACATTATAACTCTCAAAAGTTCTAAAGGGGAGATCATTTCAGAGCCTTATAAGTTAAAGGAAATGGGCATGGGGTACTTCAAAGATATCTTAGGCTCTTCTAGCCAATTAGAGAGTTCTCAATGATCATTAGAATATTTATTTCTTGATTCATTTTCAAATAGTCAAATTTTAAAACTCATAAGCCAATTACTAACTTGGAGATAAAGAACAATCGCTTTACTTCAATCTATATAAGGCTCTAAGGCCTGATGAATTTAATGCCTTCTTTTACTTAAAGAATTAGAACATTATTGGAGGGTTTTATAACATAAATAATTTTAAAATTCTTCTAAAATGGAAGAATAGAACATGAAATATATAAAACCTACATTTTCCTTGATTTTGAAAGTTCATAATACTTACTATTTGAATGAATAAAGACCTATTTAATTCCATAATATAGTCTACAAGATTATCTTAAAGAAAACAACCACTAAATTGAAGCAAAATTTGAAAGATAACGTTAGTCCTAGCTAGGGGGCATTTCATTCTTTCAAAGATAAAATATAGGTGATAATATCCTTATTGCTTAAGAATTATTCATAAACTACCATAAGAGGATAGGGATAAGAAGTTGTGTCATGAAAGTAGGCATCTATAATGCCTTTGACACCACTAATTGGTCTTTCATTCTCATCGTAGTCAAATATTTGGGTTTCCTTAATAAGTTTATTAATTAGGTAAGTCAATGCATTTCAACCTTTACCCATTGTATTCTCATTAGGAAAGAACCAACTAAACCATTTAAAGGACTAAGAAAAAGAGACCCTTTTTTTTCCCTCATCTCTTTGCTATATGTATTGAGGCCTTATCTAGGCTAATTTCAATAAGGATTTCTAATAAAGACATGTTTAAATATCAAAGTAAGTGTGACAAGTTGAGAATCTCTTCACTTTCATTTACAAATGATCTGTTACTAGTGTATACCTCTACTCCTACCTTTATTTAGGTATTCATAAATTCTTTGTCAAAGTTTAAGTTTATTACACGATTGGACATCAATACTTGAAAAATCTCATTCTTCATCTCTATTGACTCTCCTTTAACCGGTGACCAGATGGCTCTCTTGACTGGTTTTAACCAAGAACATACTCTATTTAGGTATATAGGTATCTCAATCACTACTAAGAGATTAAGCTTCATTAATTGCTAACCTTTCTTGGATCTATTCCAAAAATATTATTTTCTTAGCAAAGTAAGTGCTTATCCTTTTCAGGAGAGTTTTGCTCATCATTTCAATCCTTAACAATATGCAAATTCTTTGGCCTTCTCATCTATGTTTGCTAAGTACCATTGTTAAGATCACCAAAAGAATGAAGAGAGAATTTCTATATAGTAGAAAGGAAGGGAAATATTTTGGAACCAAAGTGAAATGGGCTTATGTTTATGCCTTAAGTCAATGGGCAGTTTGGGCATAAAATTTATTAAAGTAGTTAAAGGGTTCTATTGGCAAAGAAGTTGTGGAGATTACTAGTTAATAAGGATTCTTTATAGGTAAAGTGGGTCAATTCAACTTTCACCAAAGGCTAATGCTTATAGAAAATCAAAATCAATAAATCAATATCGTAGGAATTAAAATATATTTTAAATATTAAAGATAAATGAGGAACTTCTTCAAAACCAAGATTGAAAACAATAATCTCTCTTAGCTTTACTATGATCATTAGTATGGTTTTGGCCCTTTAGAATTTGTGGAAAACTTGTAAAATTTAAGGAATATCATTTCTGACAATGCTAAAGTTAGTGTGCTCTTAGAATGCCCATTATTTAAAAGGTTTCTCAGTTATTCTTAATACCTTGCTTTCTTGTCAACTAAATCAAGAGGAATTAAAATATGATTACCAGATAAGCGTAACTCTAAAAGCTTACTAATAGTTCTTACTTTTTTTTTGGGCTATGTAACCAAAATTAATGTCTTTATTATATGTTAAATTAGTGGGTTAGTTTACTTAATCTACTTATGTATACTAGTGCTTTTCCTAGTGATAAAATACAAAACAAACTCCCCTAATTATTTTATGGTATCAAAACTTCTCTATCATATTACTTACTTTTAGCTTACCAAAACATTCCTTTCCTATGCCACCATCCTTTGATTACTATAACAATGAAAAAATCTTTAAATGTTGTTTATATGTGTGTGTGTGTGTGTGTGTGTGTATGTGTGTCTTATATTTTATCACTAATAAAAGCACACAGACACAGACATATATATATTAGTGATAAAATATAAGAAACATTCCACCTATTCTTTTATATACCAAAACTTCTCTTTCATATTGCTTATTTTTGGCTTACCAACACATTTTTTTCTTTATTCCACATCCTCTATTTAGTATAATAACGAAAATATCTCTAAATTCTATTACAACCTAAACAAATACAGCACCTAAAGTTATATAGGTAAGGTAATTCTTTTTAACCTAATGGGAATATGGTATCTCTAAATGCCTCTTCTTAGATCTCATTAAAACTTGTATTGAATGGTAAAAATTGTGTATATTAATTAGAAATCTCAAATGACCAATCTGCTCTTTGACTACAAACCTTTTAAATTTTAATTGAATTAATCATTATCCATAATAAATCGATCTTGGATATCTTTATTATAAATGTAAAAATTACCTTGTAATTCTTAGTATTCATGTAACTATCAATAATGTAATCAATCTAACAATAAATAATTGTATCACTTCAACCAATGCTTAGAAAAAAATTATACGTAAGCTTTTACAATTGATTTAATAATTAAATACTCTCAATATGTCTTCTTTTATATCAAACAAAAAGGATGATAACCATGCAACTACATATATGACAAGGTAAAAATTATGTTTGAAGACCTACCACTTATTGGACACCCATTGAATGATGCTCAAATTATTTCTTACATACCGAATAGTTTAAACAATGAGTGTAAATAATTAAATATTACAATACATATTAATGATACAATATCCTTTTGGGAACATGACAAGTTACCTTACAAAATTCTCCATAATAAAATCAATTTTTCTATCAAGGAAATCAAAGTTAGCCTCATATTATTTGTCAATTATGTGAAAACTTAAGACATAGTGGGAAAACATCTTGATCTTATAGACAAAATTTCCCTTTTCTTCTTGGCCTCAAGAACATCTGGTTGAAAGAGAATTAAGCCACCAAAATAGCAATTGGGAACTTAACTTTGGTGCTACACATCACATTACATATGATCTTAAAAACATTACACTAGATAAAGTTTTATAATTACCTTTGATTAAAAAGAACTTAATATATGGCTCACATGTTAATAGTTTCATTTAAATCTTTTTCTATCTAATTTCTTGTGAAGGATTTAAACACAGGGGCATGCTTAGCTAAGGGACAAAGAAAATACAACTTATACGAGTGCTCATCCTCAACTACTTCTGTCAAGTCATTAGATGTCAATCCTTCCACCTTAGTGGCTTTATCGTCTCAATTATGGCATAAATGGCTAGGTCCCTCCTCTTTTCTAATTTATAAGAAAATTATGACTAGTAGTCACATTGAATCTTCATTTACTTCTAGAAATCAATTATGACTCTTACATTAGTAATAAAAGTTACAAAAAGCTCTCTACCAAGTCCTTTATTTTTTAATTTACCTTAAAGTGTTTAAAGTTATCGTACTGATATACCTCTTTAAAAGACATCCTAATATGGATTACTTAAAGAAAATGGAGGTGCAAGGAGGAAATTTTCAACTTTATAATCTTCTTTTATGGGTTAGTACGTATATGATATTTAGAAGGAGAGGAATATTAAAGTATTTTGAAGGAAACAAAGGACAATCATCAGGTTCTTCTAGAAATGTTTTTACAGATAAGAGAATACCAAATAGCCTTAAACATTAACACCATCACTAGATGAGAAACAACTAGCTTTGCACTCATTTTCTATAGTTTAGATATGGTTTGAAGTATTATACCATTCATAAAGAGAGCTAAGAAGTTACTTATACTATTTGGGTGATAAGTTTGGAATTTTCCTTGATTATTTACATTCAAGAAGTCAAATAACTTTTTATCTTACCATTGAGATGACAATAACTTTTGTCTTACTTGTATGATTTTCTAAATATGTAGTGTTTATCTTTGATAGCATAGGACTTGTAGTGAGTTGGTGCTAGTATGGAGCTATTCTCCTAATGTGTATCACATTTCTCATTCCCTTATTATTGAATTTATTTATTTTTTAAGACACGTCCTCTATCTTTTTTGATAAACCATTTTAAGTTATATATTTAGATGTTTATATCCTACACTTATCAATTCTATTGGAAAATTTTGCTACAAAGTTATTTTTCTTGATTATTTCATAAAATATTCTTGTTTTTATTCTTTATAGTTGAAAAATAATGTGTCTAAAGTGCATGAGAAATTTGTCAAAATCATTAAAAAATCACTTCCAAAATCAAGATTATTTATATAGACGGTAGAGTGGAGTATCAAGCAATTTCTCAATTTTTAAATAATATGGCATTCAACACATGACTTACCCATTATATAAACTTGAGCATATTGGCTTAATTGAATGCAGAAAATATCATATTGTGAAGACTAGTCTTACACTCTAACAAAATGTTTCCACATTTCTTTTTTTTTTTTACATGCGCTCCAAATTACCACATATCTTATCAATAAAATAACCACTCTTATCCTCAATTATTATGCCCCTACTGCAGGCTCTTTGGATATGATAATTAGATACCTCACTTAGAGCTTTTGATTATCTTTGCTACCCTTTCCTTAAACTTTATAAAACTCAAAAACTTAAACTTTGATCTTAGTTATGTGTGTACCTTAATTTTTCTTTACCATATCTAGACATGTTGTATTTTTTAGAAATATTTCCATAAAAAACTAAGTCCTATTCAAATCCAAGAATCTCCAATTATGATTTTTCTAAATGCCTTTTTGAGTTAAGAAATAAAAATTTTAATCGAGTTAAAACTCCTACTAGTGATAAACTTAACCACGTTTCCTTACGTTTTTATATACATTACTTTATCTCTAACATTTCTAAATTTAATCCAAATGTCATTCCTATTCCAATCTCTTCTTTAAAAGTTATAAGAAACTTATCTTTGTCCAAGGTCACTCCTTAACACTCCATCACAAGTAAGTAGTTCACTTTCTTTAGCTCTCTACCATACCTAATGCCACAATTTCACCGACTTTATATAAATTTAACAATACTTATGGTTTATCTCTTTCCGAAGAACCCACTAATTTCATCACTTTTCTTATAAGACCATCAACACAATCATTGTATGTTAATCCTAGTTTCAAAATTAAATTTAAAAACCAAAAAAAATATTTTTCCTAAACACAAGTTTGTCACCTTGCTTTTAGTAAACAAAGCCCTCCTCGTTTACCCAAGTTAATAAGTAACCTTATTACTACGATGCCAAGAGCAAAGAATTTCTATCTTATAAAAACATAACACTTGTTCTTATATCTCCTTTTCTCCTACACTAATCATTTTTTAAAGTAAATGGGTATACAAAATTAAGAGGAACCATAATGGTTCCATTATTCATTATAAAGCTTATATTATAAAGAAAGTGTTCTACTAATGTCCTAGTATTAATTATACAAAAATATTTAGTCCTTTTATTAAACATGTTAATATTCATCTTGTGCTTATTATTACGATAACACGTGGATGGATTTAAAATAAATTAGTTGTTAATAAAGCCTTTTTGTAAAGCACTCTTTCTTTTTTATTTTTTTATAGCAACCCTAAGACATTTATTAGTCCTTGATATTTGACCTATTCCTATAAACCAAAGAAAGTTATTTATGAATTTCCTCAAGCTCCTAGGGTATGTGACAATGAGGTTCACTCCTTTGTTATTACATATGGCTTTACTAGTCAAAAGAATAATACTTCTCTCTTCTACAATGTAAGCATTTGTATACTTATTTATGTATGTGGATGACATTATCATCACTAGCAGTCATTCACCATAAGTTCAAAAGTTTAAAAATCATTTTTTCATTTAGTTATCTCTGAAGGATCATAACTAACTCAACAAGTTAGCATTGAAACCATTATATCTTCTGAGGGTCTACTCTTATATCAATGAAAAATATTTTAAATCTTCCCATTTACACTAAATTGTATAAATTTAAAGAAGTTAGAAATCCATTTTCTCCATTTATAATACTTAAACTTGATGATGGATCTCTTAGACCGATCCAATTGAGTATCGTTAAATACTTAGTTCTCTTCAGTACCTTTTTACTTACATGACTTGACGTCAACTATGTTTCAATAAGTTAGCCCACTTCATGAACAAACCAACCTCTAATCATTAATACCCCCACACTTAGCCTTTGACCGTCCTCGGGCAAAATATCAAAATTTAGCTCATTGACCCAAAACATCAACTCAATTTCCATAATTTTCCAAGACTATATAATCATAACCAAATATGAGTGACTTTC
>JAOSBL010003458.1:0-10293 GCA_027568915.1 Erythroxylum roraimae | reverse complement strand
GAGGTTCCATTCGTTCTTATCGCTTCCGCTTTATGACGTTCGATTCGAATTGTGTTTCGCCTTAGCAAGGGAGAAAATTTTTTTTTTTTATGGTCGATCGGATATGATTCTATGGATTTATGTTAAGAGGTTGGGTTCCGGTAACGGGGCCCAACATGTATGGTATCAGAGCAAGAAGAGTTTATGAGGGAATCTATATAAGAGGTTGGATATCCGGTAACGGGATCCAACATTAGGTGTTACCAAGGGTTTTTGGATGTGAGATAACGTTGTTGGAATTTAAAAAAATATTATGGCCAAGTGCAGAAAATTAAGTGTGCAGTGGGCATTAATTACATATAGATAAAACAAAGCTTACGTGATTTTTGTGCATTGAAAAAAAAAGGATATGGTTGTTATGTGTTTGGTGTGGGACTCTTTTTACTTGAGTATGTTTTACACATCTCTATCTATAGTGAAGAAAATCTGATGTGTGTGAGAAACTACGGTGGGCAAGAGTGTTAATTGTCATTGGCAAAATAATAGCTGGACGTGCATGACTTTGGGGATGATAATACACCGTGGGTTAGTGTATTGAATTTTCTAGACTTAGTTGATTAGAGGTTGTGCACGTACTGTGAGAGAAACACCATGGGTTAACTTAAAAATTCTAAGAGTCCATCATGTCCTCTCTTACTAGTCCCTCTGGTCACTTTCGGAAGTAGTATGTGTCACAACTGGGCTACAGAAAGAGGGACATAGTACTCGTTTGATTGATCAATTATTGACAAGTAATAAACGCACAAATCCAGTGGTTACAGCAAACCCGCACCAAAATGTTCCATTCTTAATAATTATTAATTGATTTTCTTATGGGCTGCGTATACTTTGGTTGATAAATGTGTTATCGGTGCAGCTGTGATTTCGTGTTGGTGTTTATGTGAATCAGCCCATTGTTGTTGCGATGACTTCCAGATTTATTTTAGTGAAGCTGGACCTTTTGGAAAGTTGTTCTTTTCTTTTATCTCAAGTGTATTATTGTTTTGTTCTTAGTTGGTTAATCACTTGAGTTATTTTTATTAATTGTCATTTAATTAAAAGTAGTTTAGAAAAATCCTTTGTTGAGGTTAGTGCGAGGCGGTCGTACTATTAGGTATGAAATTCTTTCATGGAAGTGAGGTTGAGAGATAGTGTCAAGGGTTGAATAGTGTCAGCTCAGTAAAGCCTTGGTTAAATCTATTGTACTTCGGTGAAAGTGATTAAGCTGGGCAAGGGCGCAACAGACGAAGGCAAGGTGTGTCGAACTATGTTACCAAATTTCTGGTATTTTTTTATTATTTCATTTTTTTACTGCTTTTGTTTTGTTTGTGCTAGAGATGTCCACGGTAAAATTGGAAAGTTTGCGAAACTACTATCTCCTTAGGTTTTCAATTGGTATCAGAGCGAGGTCACCGATTCAGAACTTGGTAGCAAGTTGGTGCATGGAATTCGGTCTTACATGGCTGGACACATCCGATGATTACTGATGATAAGGGAGAGATAGTTCTAAAAGATCCATTTGAATGGACAAAAGCCGAAGAAGAAAGAACAATTGGAAACTCACAAGCATTGCACGTAATTTTCAGTGCTGCTGATGAAGGACGCTTCTCAGTAATGTCAGCCTGTGAATCAGCTAAAGAAGCGTGGGATACTTTGCAAACTATTCATGAAGGGTCCAAATCTGTGATAGCGTCAAAACTACAAATGTTAACTGTGAGGTTTGAAGAACTGAAGATGGATGAAAATAAGACTATTAGAGACTTTCATAAAAGATTACGAGATATAGCGAATCAGGCACTTCAACTCAAGAATAAATATTCCAATTTGAAAATAGTCAAGAAGATGTTGAGATCATTACCTCCAAGATTTATTCCGAAAATTGTAGCAATTGAGGAGGCTCATGACATCAATGACTTGTCGTTGGAGAAGGTAATTGGAATTGTTACCAATTTCGAAATGAATTTGTTGAGGGTAAATAAGAAAGAAGCAAAGGATTGGCACTACAGGTTGAAACTGGAAAAGGTATAAATGATGTAGAAGATGAATTTGATGAGAATGAGGATATAGAGCTATTAACACGAGAGTTCAGTAAGTGGCTGAAGAGAGAGAAAAAGGACAGACCCGAGTTTAGGCAAAATGACGTGAGCTCATCGAACAACAACTTCAAACAACAAGCCAAAATTCAAAAGGGAGAAAGAAAGGTAAAGAGAATTCAATGCCATGAGTGTCAAGGCTTCAGACATGTTCAAGCGGAATGTGCTAATACCATGAAGAATAGAAAAGGAAAATCCTATATAAGCACTTAGAGTGATAATAAATTTGAAAGTGAATATGGAAGTGAAGAAGAAATTATGAATAGTGCTACATTAGTTACTTTATACAGCAAAAGCCCAGTTACTTGCTTAACAACAACTAAGAAGGAAGTAACTGAAGACCAAAACGGAAGTAAATTGTAAAATTTCGAGATAAACGCAAACCAATCAGCTCAAGGCTCGATCTTAGATTATGACAGTGATGAAAGTGGTTCAGGTGATAAAAAGGAGAACATTTACGAGGCTTACTAATTAATGTACAAAAATGGGTGAAAATATATAGAAAGAATGAAAGAATGAAGGAAGAGAATCTCTCCATGAAGAACACCATCCATGAGTTAGAAAAGAAATTGATGTTAACGTCAGATGAGCTTGGTAAAGCTAGAATGAAATTGGTAAGTACTGAAAAGGGATTGAGAATGTTGAACGGAGGCACAAAAAAACTAGAAAAGTTAATGGAAATTGGTAAGATTAAAGGAGATTTTCAAGGCATTGGCTATAAAGATGAGTGCTCTAAAGTGAATGAGGAGAAAAATGATACGCCCAAATTTGTCCGAGAAGAAGAAACATCAAGAAAGAATCGAAGATTGGTACCGACGTGTCATTTTTACGGAGTTATCAGACACATAAGGCTGAGATGCTACAAGATGTTATAAATTATGTTTCAAAGGGGTCAAAATCGAAAATCTAGACACTCTGTATTAAATTTCTAGTAGCAACCCATGTTACCGAAGCACTCTTAAGTTAGAAAGGGTGAAGTACAAGCACAAAAACGTTGTGAAGGAAAAACAAGAAATTATACAAATTCACAGTAAGTTACTGCTTTTGAAGAAACTGTTCAGACAAAGGACAAGTCAGTTACTTCAGAAGAAGAAACCGATGATCGAGATAATGTGACAAGGAATAAAACCAGGTTTGAAATTCTTCGAAGGGCATAGGGACTGTGTACTTTACATTTTTTAAGTATTTTTTTGTGTTGTTTAAAAAAAAGATGAAACGTAAAAAAATTGTCTTCTTTAGTTCTTTAGTTTTTTATGTTGCCATTGTCGTCCATCTTTTTTGTTTTCTTTAATATTAGAGTATATTATTTAATGGAGACCTTTATTTTTACAAAAAGGGAAAGCTTGGATGTCTATTAGTAGAAGGTTTTAAAAAGGGTGACTTTAAGGAGTTGATGAGCTTAGAGATCCAATTTGCTCTTACTTAGGTCTTACTAGTTGCTTCCGTTGTGGATTCTCTTTATGATGAGGTATTAGTCCAATAGGAATTGACTCTTAAAGCTCCTACTATGGAATTTTCAATTGTTCCTTAGCCTGTTATTCCTCCTAAAGTTATCAATAAGAATTTGCTACCTATACAGAATGCTACTCCTTATATCTCTAATCTATAAAAAGCTTTTGCATCTCCAATTGCCACCCTAACTATGATCAGTGATGTTTAACAACCTTCTACTAATTTTATTTTAGAAAATGTTGGCTTATAATCTACTAGAGAAAGTGATGAATTGATTAAAGGGGAGAATGTTAAGCAAAAAGATACAAATTATGGGTCTTTAAAGGGCTTCAAAACTATTAGAAAAAGAAAGTTGAGTCAGAAATACAGGAGTAAGCTTGTCAACTCCTTTAGTTAACTAATACATACCTTTTCTTGGAATATGAAGGGGCTTAATAACCCCAAAAACTTAAATAGTTTTAGATTATATTAATTAAATAAAGAAAATCTTGTTTGGCATTTTAGAGACTAAGTTGAAAAATGATAAATGTGTTAATATATGGTTGTCAAAGAAGAAGTACAAAATCATAACTAATCATGACAAGCATCATCTTTAGAGAATAGTAGTGGCTTTTAATCCCAATAGTATCAATGTCACTCTATAATTGTCTTCCTCTCAATGTATTCATATACTAGTGGACATCCTAGGTATAGGGAAACCCTAGTTTGTATTTATATAAGCTTTAAATTTTGATTTTTACGGAACATCCTTATGGAATGAGCATATGGTGTTCATGAGGTATATCACGAAACCATGGATCCTTTTATATGATTTTAATAGCACTATATTTTCATTAGAATATAAGGAAGCTAGATGCTCCAATAAACCATACAAGGAGCTGAGATCTTATCTCATAAACCTAGAGGTAATAGACCAAATCTAATGATTATTTTTTCACATGGAATAATAGGAAAAAAGGGATTTGGTTTATGAGGAAGAAATTAGACAATGCATTGGCTAATTATAAATGGATTTTGAAGTCTTAGTGGAGCAGTGTTCACTTTAATTACTCTCTAAGTTCCAACCACTCTCCAATAGAGAATTTAGATCTCTTTGGGGCTCACAGAAGATCTTCTCCATTCTGATTTTTTAACTTTTTGTGTAATGTTAATGGTTTCCATAAGCCATTAAATGAAGGCTTATGCTTAGATGTAAAGGCTATCCATCCTAAAAATTCAATAGGAAACTTATGAGAATCAAGAAAGAGATTAAAAAGCTAAAGTTGAAAATGCTAACTCACCCTAAAATGGAATTTGAATAAGCTAGGGGGACTTATGGAAATGTAGAGGGATCTTTATGATTGGCCTACTAATTTATCTATGAAACTTAAGGAAAATCTAACCTTTTCTGATCACTATAAGGCTTTAGAAGCTCTTACATCATTGGTAGCTTATAAGGTATTGTGGCTTAAAGAAAGGGAATGTAACACGAAATTCTTTCATAAATCTCTTCTAACTAAAAGGAATTACAATAGAAACTCATACTTAAGAAATAAGGAATAGATGGTCTTCACTAGGTATAAAGACCTTCTTTTCCATACTAGGGTATATTACAAAGCATTTTGTGATCTCCATCTAGATTGCTTCCAGTGTCTTTTCTATTAGCTCCATTGTTCTTAGGCTTTTGACAAAGAAACAATATGAATTTCTCACTAGGCCTTTCACCTTAGATGATATTAAAAAGTTCGTATTCAATCTTAATAAGGCCCTAGGTTCTAATGGATTCAATGCATTTTTTATTATAAATTTTAAGACTACATTAAATCTCATATTTGTGGTGCAGTTTTGAAGTTTTTCTCTAGCTCAAGGTTATAGTTAGATTGGAATAAAAATCATTTATTTTTTGTTCCAAAGACTCCTAATCCCTCTATATTGAAAGATTATATGGTTAATATTTTGTTTATAAGATAATTTCTATGCTTTTTAGCATTAAAAATCAAACAAATTCTGCCTTCCTTTGTAAATCACTTGTAAGCTACTTTCATTGAAGGAAGAATTATTAGGGATAACATAATGCTTGTCTAGGAAGTTTTCAAAAAATATTACATAGAAAGTTTAAGTATCAATTGTGCCTTAAATATTGATTTTCACAATGCCTTTGATATGGTGGATTAGAACTTTAATCTACATTCTCTTGAAGCACTTGGCTTTATAACTCTTTTCATCTATTGGCTAAACCAATGCATTTCCACCATTTCATTTAGTGTTCTCATCAATGGTAAAGCCTCAATATTTTTAGAGTTACTTGAGGTATTAGGTAAAAGGATTATATATCCCTTTACCTATTCATTATTTATATTAAAGTCCTATCCCGTATCATCTATAAGAATATAATCTTAGATAATGGTTTTAAATTTCACAAGACGTATGAAAATTGAAAAATTACTTATCTAGAATTTATAGATGATTTATTGTTATATAAATGTAATATAATTCTTTATATAAAAAACACTCTAATAACTTTCTTAAAGTACCAACTTCACCAAATCCAAAGAATAACCAATCTAAAAATATGATTTATTCATAAATGTTCAAAATATGTTAAAAAAATGTCATGAACTATGCAAAGTTAACTAAAAGGTTGAAATTTATTAATTTGATGTATAACTTATCAAAATCAAGTGAACTTAATCATTCAAAAGATAAATTGAAGCTTTATTTTCATCAATTAGTAGCTAAATAGGTTCAATTTAACTAAACATCATTGAATTTGTTCAAACCAAAAATTGACATTATGCGTAAACCGAAAACTTCCAATTTGAGAATGAATTGAGAAACTTAAGCAAAATTGGTTGTTGAAAAACTTCATATATGCTTCTAATTGTGTTACTCAACCATTAATTTCACATAAATATTTATAACTTACATCATTATATGCAATTAGGAGTTTAACAAGCTTAAACAACTTATAATTTCATTAAATAAGCATACATTTTAGGAAAATGCAAAAAAAAAACAGCAAATTGCTTAAATTCAATTATGAAATTCTAGAACATTGGAAATTTAAAATTGAAGCAATCAAAACAAATATTGATGATAATGTCAATTGATAAAAGATTTCAAGAATTTTTTTAATGGTTAGGCATTGATGGGAATCAATTCTAGTGACTTAGTAGGATCTTCTTAGGTGATTGATATGCCCTAAAACATATTGAAGACGAATGATACTGATGGAGAGAACATTCTCACTATGGGAGAAAAATGTGTAAAAATACAAAAGAATATGAAAAAATGCCAAAAAAATTAAGGGGTTTAATCGAGGACATCAAAGGGAAATAGGGAAATCACTTTTTGATGCTAAACAATTTAATAAACATAAATTATTTCAACAAAAATTTGAGAGAAAAAGGTTAAGTAATGTCTAATGGCTAAAAAGAGAGAATCTAGAAGTTAAAATTGTAGAAAATTTGACCAACCATTGGTTAGCCAATATTTATTCAAAGAGCTCATTAAAGGTTTATATAACATTATGTAACTTTGCAATCCAATCGCTATTAGATGAAGGTGCACATGACAAAACATATAATATATAACAAAAGAACTCTAAATTGAATTTAAACAGTAATAAGTTGACCTAAATGATTTTTAAATTTTAAATATACATACAAACATATAAAACATAAGTATTCATGAAGAATATGCTTCAATAATCCCTAATTCCTTTTTAATTGTGTAAAAGCTATCCGCTTAATAGTTTAGTAAAGATATTGGCTAACTAGTGTAATGTTTCAAAAAATGCTACCACAACATCACCATTTTAAACATGAACTTTGATGAAATGATAATTGATTTCTATGTGTTTAGTTCTAGAATGTTGAATAAGGTTCTTTATGAAGAAAATGACACTACTATTATCACACTTCATGTGCTATCTTTTGTAACCAAAAATAAACCTTATTCATAAAAATAATATAGTAGTGGAATTAAAGGCTAATAGTATAGATTATATCTAGCATTATATTGTGCCTATAAATAAGAATAAAAATGGGGTTTTCATTATAGTGAATCAATTGTAAATTATAATAAAAGGGCAATGTAAATTAAATATGAAATAACAATAGAAGATAAACCTTGTTCTGCTCTATATTTACTTTAAGAATTGTATAGTGATTATCGATACAAGAATGAATTAATTTATACTTTGAATATTCATAATTAGAATTAATTCATATCTCTCCTTCATCATATTTAATTAAAGAGAACAATAATCTAATTAACCCTAACTACTGAATAACCCTTATTCAGATCTAAAGATTTAATTGAGTAGTCGCTTAAAGATCTAGAAAGATCAATAACGCGTACTAACATAAACGTAAGTAGTTGTAGTCAGTTCAATTGTTTATTCTCTCCAGGATCTAAGAATTCTAGCACAAACATTCACTAAAAGCTAGTTTCATTGTAGATTAGAGTGATTAAAAATTATAGATTTAATATCTAATCTAGTTGTAGATTGAATTAAATAACAAACTAGTAGGCTTGCTAGCAATTAAGTGACACAATCATAAAAATAATGATAAAAGAAAATCTAATAATCAATATATAAATAAAATAATAAAAATAAATAAAATATCATAAGTTCATACATAGTAAAGTATCAATGTTCTTCATCCATGTGTAAAAGATTGGTCATATATGACCATGGATAAGAGGAAAGAGTAGAAGAAAGAGAGAAGTATGACAACTTTTTCTCATTCAAGAAATTACATAGATTTAAATATGCTTATGACTTATTCATGGTTTTCGCCGTTTCTTTTCTACGTATAGACATGGGCACCAACATACCCTTATTATCAATTTTTTTTATGTTATTCTCATATTATATTTCTATTTAATAAATGATCACAAATATATGTTCATCTCATCTTCATGTGACACGACTTCCAATTACCTATGTATTTGTCTATATTTTTAGCTCTTAAACTTTGAGAAGAACATATACTAGCCAAGAACGGATAGTAGTTTTTGATAAAATTAAGAATGTAATGGCCCAAACCACCTGCCCACAGATATTGTCCGCTTTGGGTTGCCCCTCGGGTCAAACCCCTCACGGTTTTCCTCTTTCCACCCTTGGGAAAACGCGTTTGTGGTAGAGAGGTATCCATACCCTTATAAGGAATACTTCATTCCCCTCTCCAGCCGATATGAGATCTCATCATCCACCCCCCTTAAGGCCCAGCATCTTAAGCTGGCACATCGGGTCAGGAACCAGCTCTGAAACTATTTGTAACAGCCCAGACCACTCGCCCACAGATATTGTCTGCTTTGGGTTGCCCTTCGGGCCAAACCCCTCACAGTTTCGCTCTTCCCACCTTGGAAAAATGCATCTTAGGGGGAGAGGTATCCATACCCTTATAAGGCATACTGTTACAAATGGTATCAGAGTCGGTTCCTGACTCGATGTGCCAGCGTAGGACACTGGGCCCTAAAGAGGGCTGGACCCTAAGGGGGTGGAGAGTGTGAGATCCCACATCGACTGTAGAGGGGAACGAAGGATGCCTTATAAGGATATGGATACCTCTCCCTCAAAGACACGTTTTCCTAAGGGCTTAAGGGGGTGGATGATGAAATCTCACATTGGCTGGAGAGGGGAATGAAATATGCCTTATAAGGATATAGATACCTCTCTACCATAGATGCGTTTTTCAAAGGGTGGGAAGAGAAAAACCATGAGGGGTTTGGCCCAAGGGGTAACCCAAAGTGGACAATATCTGTGAGTGGGTGGTCTGGGTTATTACAAGTGGTATCAGAGCCGGTTCTCAACCCGATGTGCCAACGTAGAACGCTGGGCCCTAAGGGGGCAGGGTGGATGATGAGATCCCACATCGGCTGGAGAGGGGAATGAAGTATGCCTTATAAGGGTATGGATACCTCTCCAGTATAAGACGCGTTTTTTCAAGGGTGGGAAGAACAAAACTGTGAGGGGTTTAGCCCGAGGGGCAACCCAAAGTGGACAATATCTGTAGGCAAGTGGTCTGGGCTGTTACAAGTGGTATTAGGGCTAGTTCTAGACCCGGTATGCCAGCGTAGGGCGCTAGGCCCTAAAGACGGGTGGGGCCTGAGGGGGTGGATGATGAGATCCCACATCGGCTGGAGAGGGGAACGAAGTATGCCTTATAAGGATATGGATACCTCTCCACCATAAAAGCATTTTTTCAAGGGTGGGAAGAGCAAAACCGTGAGGGGTTTGGCCCAAGAGGCAACCCAAAGCGGACAATATCTGTGGGAAGATGGTCTGGGCTGTTATAAGAGCAAAACTGTGAGGGGTTTGGCCCGATGGGCAACCCAAAGCGAACAATATCTTTAGGCGGGTGGTCTAGGCTGCTATAGAGAAGTTTTAATATTTTGCAGAACTCTTAAATTCTTGACAATGATCATCCCTACGACAATGAGGAGTAATATCCACTTATCTTTATTTTACTTGACAAGCATCAAAATGCATCATAAATTAAAATATAAAAATAATTCCATATAGGCATAAAGTAGGTGTAAAAGACTAAATGTCAAGTGAAAGTAACATAACATTTTATAGTCTTTTCAAAACCTAATATGTATCTGATTGAACCCAAGTTTGCTATCTTATTTATTGACATTTTCATAGTTTTTGTTATACTTTGCGGCTCCTTTTGTTGGATATTATGCTTAATTTGACCAAAGAGTACGTGTTTTGAATTAATGTGATTTGAGGGTCAAA
>JAOSBL010003449.1:0-10294 GCA_027568915.1 Erythroxylum roraimae | reverse complement strand
ACAGAGATTTTACAAAGAGAAGACTTGATCACATTACGGTGGGGGCAGCAGAGCAGTAGCAACAGCAGCAGAAATTGGAGAGATTTGTTTGGTTTGGAAGAAAATGATAAATTTCCTACGAAAATGGGGGATTGAAAAGATCAGCTCTGATAGATTTCTGGGTGGGTTGGAGTTTTTCAGTTTGCTGGCTTACAAGTTCAAAGATCGGACCTTTTTCCTGTTATCTTCACCTAAACTCTCTCACGTCATTTAAGACCTAACCATTTGACGGTCGAGAGAGAGGAGTGATTTTGTTGAGGGAGAAGGGGGCATGCTTTGGAGAACCAGACGACAACAGAGAGACGAGTGTGGTAAAATCGAAAACAAACGCTGTGTTTTGTTTTCGCACGTTTGTCCGTCATCGGGGACGAAGAGAGCCAAAGGAGTCAGGGAAGAACAGGGTCAAGGAGTCGGGGTTAGTTGTGTCAAAAGAAGCATGGTATGTTACGGAGACAGGATAATGTGTCTCTGTCTTTTTTTTGTTTTTGGAGAAACAAAAAATTTTGTCCCTGTCATCCTAAAATGGTGGACAGAAATTAGAGACAGCAACTAAATGTTACATGGAGACAGAATTTTTATGTCTCGTCTTCTGTCCCACTAATGAAGACAGGAACCAAACACAACGTTACAATCGCCCCTCTTTTTCACATCCCTTTTGTCCCATTATCCAACACTTCTTTTACCAACAAAACACACACACAAAAACATTCTTTCTCTCTATCAACTACTCACGTATGGTTTGTAACTATTCGCCAACAAAACACACACAAAAACATTCTTTCTCTCCATCAACTACTCACGTATGGTTTGTAACTATTTGCCAACAAGTGCAGGATCTCTTATAGCCGCGACAGCAAGTTCTTTTGAATGGTGGCATTGTGATTTAGCAATAAATACTCTGGCTTCGTACTCTAGGATTTTAAGGCTTGATTTGCGCTTTAAGAAAATAGGAGCTTTGAAGACTTTTGAGGATTTGGGATCTGAGTTTTGGTTGATTGGAGACGGGTAACTCGGAGGAAAGAGTTGTTGCCATAATCATGGTCGATGGAAAAATCGACTCTTCCCTCAGATACCTGTAGATTAATTTTGTTATTTTGGAGAATTGACCAAAGCTGAAGGCTATGCTCCTTTGACCAAAAGAATGTATGAGACATTTTATCTGTAATTTTGGATTGTTACAAATCTCGGTCTTAGCTACTGTCATGATATAAGCTTCTTAGCAGGACCATTCCAACAGATTTTGTAAGATTAGATCAGGATATCCTCTCACCTCTAGTTGGCTAAAAGCAGCTATATACATATCAAACCACGGACTTCTGGAAACAAATTAAAACTCCTGGGTAAACCAAACCCTCTTATCTGTTATACACTCTTAAGTGTATGCATCATGTAACATTACCTTTATAAATACTTGCAGAATTTCCCTGGAATGTTCTGGTCTGTATCTTTCTCAATTTTGGTTCACATCCCCTGATCTTTTGGCTAGTGGTGATGGGTTAAAGAGTGCCACCATCATTGGTGATGTCTATACTCATCCATCGGCTAAAGTACATCTGACTGTTAAGGTAATTGTATGATTAGTTATTAGAGTCTACTTCTATAATTCCTCAACATTTGCTTATCATCACTAGGGAGGTCTATTAGACTATACAACATAAGGTCTATTTGTTACAAAAAAACATGTACTTTAGTTTGGTAGTTGAACAAAAATTAGATTAACATATATGGAATATAACTATGTTCATAAGCAATGGACAATGGTAGCAGAGTAGGCTTGGCTTGTAGCATCAATGTCTGTGCTCATGAGACAACATGTTATTCCTACCAAGCTCCACAAAGTTGGAACAGACTAATTGACACAGAAGATCTGAACTCGTCTCAAGAACCTCAAGCCTATTCATAAAAGAACACTTGTCCCACGCCACGAAGAAAATCCATTATGTAGATGTGAATCGTGCCTTGAAGACACTCTAATACCACCAAATGTCAAAGGCTTGATTCCTTTTGACAACTAAAACCCACCAAAGATCAAATGCATGACCATAGAAATGCCAACGCACATGACAATTATTAGACTATACAACAAAAGGTCTATTTGTTACAAAAAACATGTATTTTGGTTTGGTAGTTGAACAAAAATTATATTAACATATATGGAATATAACTATGTTCATGAGCAATGGACAATGGTGGCAGTGTAGACTTGGCTTGTAACATCAATGTCTGTGCTCATGAGACAACATCTTATTCCTACCAAGCTCCACAAAGTTGGAACAGACTAATTGACACAGAAGATCTGAACTCGTCGCAAGAACCTCAAGCCTATTCATAAAAGAACACTTGTCCCACGCCACGAAGAAAATCCATTATGTAGACGTGAATTGTGCCTTGAAGATAATCTAATACTACCAAATGTCAAAGGCTTGATTCCTTTTGACAACTAAAACACACCAAAGATCAAACGAATGATCAAAGAAATGCCAATGCACACGACAATTATGAGTAATCTTCACAATTCTTTATCCTACAGCATGGGGATTGAAAACTAAATTGGGTGCTCAAACCTGTCAGTCATTAAAAAACAAAGCTAAATAGAATTAGAAGAAGCTCTCAAGTGACCAGATTAATGAAGTAGCTTATGTCATGAAAATGAAAAGTGAATCAGATTAGCATGAAAGTAATTGTCGATTGAGAAGCATTGAAGTTATGCAACTGTAATGTCAATTTTATTTTCCCTCGGCGTGAGAAATGTACAAGCGTGCTAAATGCTTGAAACATGAGTTAAGACTCATAAACAAGCATAATTAATCAAGGATAAACCACATTTGAACTATTCATAGGCATTGAACAAAAAGTGAACTTAAGCTGAAATTCAGGTAGACCAAATGAACAGTAACCAATTATCTTTGAAAAATCATAACTTGAACTACAAACCTCAGAATTTAGTGATTGAAGTTGCTATCTCTTCCTCTTGATGAGCTCTAATTGCTCACCAAATAACATGGTAAGAGGATGTTTCTGCTAAAATTTATGTCATGCAAAAAGGAGTTGTCCCCTAGAGGTGACCTAAAATGTGCACCAACTTCGAAGAAAAAACTGTACTAATTGGAAACGAATTATGGTGCAAGAAAGGTGACATTCTCTTCATCTATGCCTTAGCTTTGCTTGCTAAATTTAGACAATAATAAGGCACCCAAACATTTTTCTCCGGCAGCTACTCTATCAGACCTAACATTCCAGATTCAACAACTAAGTTTGCACAGGCATAACTTCATGTAGAAAAACCAAAAAAATGCTCAAAATATGAAAAATTTTCCTTATAATGTGTACTTTTAAGGGCATACATTTATTGCTAACAATATCCAATGGCACTGTCTATGGCACGCCATAAACAGGGACTTGCCCTTGCTGCCAGGAAACAGGACATCACCTAAACCATATACAAGTCATTCCAAATCTTCCATATACACTTCCAAATGTACACAAAAATACATGCATGGACCATTTACATATACAAGAGCCGTCCTAAACCAAAAGAGAGTACATACTTAAACTCGGGAGGCCTTAGGTGTTAACCCTCTTCGAAGTTTCACAAAAATGACCACCGCTGCATTTAAAAAAAACATTCAGTAAACTTGTTAGTTACCAACTCCATAATTATCATGAATCAATGGAGGACCACTAAAAACTTAAAGGAGCATTCAATACCTAAACTTTACAAAAGTCTTAGCATTTAGCTATTAGCTACCCTTTTTTAGTACTCTATAAAAACATTTATCAGTAGCATAATTTCCCTCAAAAGCCATTGAGTAAGATCCAAGCAAAATCTCATGTTATTAATGATAAAGTAAACAATACAAATGCCTGACTACACTAAAATGTAGGATAACAGTATACGAAGTAGTAACAACCATCATCAATCCAAGAAGTTGAATAAATATGTGAAATAACCCTCGTAATGATATTATCCTATCCAACAGTAGTTTCTATCCATTCTATCCATTTTACCCTCCAAACCTTAATCCAATATCCCCATCCACCCACTCTTAAAAGAGAACAGGCATAATAATGATAAGACTAAAAGAAGAGGCAACCTAAAACATTTAGCTTCGTTTTAGCATTTTCATGATTCAGTGTTGAGCATTCACATTCCATTAGCTATCACTATTATTGCTAGAAGTTATAAAGACATCTCATATGGCTCCTCCTCTTTATGTGCATAATGAGAATAATAAATATAATCTTATCTACACAAGAACTTTAGAATCATAAAAACAAAATTAAAGAAAGGAAAATTTAGAAACTAAAGACGAGAAACCAGACCTTTACAGTAGCAACCCATTTCACAATTGCACCCAAAAACCACTTGACAACAACCCATTTCACGATTGCACCCAAAAACCAAAAATTCCCAATCACCTAACAAAAAGGAGTGCAATTCCAAGAACTAGGTCAAAAACTAAAAGATTACCAAGTTGTACTCATGATGGTAGCCAGGTAACTTTCACTGCCAAAGAAAGGATTGCGAAATGACTTTAATAATGCTATTTTCTGTAGCTGCTAAACCACTAACAGTTACGTTAATTGATTCTTAACATTTTAGTATGCTCAAAATGATAATAGAGACAGAATTTTGATGAGAAGATGATATACCTATTAGGATTGTTAATGTCATACCCATTTACAGGAGTCTCCGATCCAGCCTACAATTTCCAAAAACAAAACAAAGATTATTTCATCCCCACTACTCAGTATGTTTCAAATCACTTAAAGAATAGAACAAATAAAACATGACATGATAGTTGCAGTAGTGATTTATATGTAAAACAATTTAGTGATTGATATGGCAAATTAAGAAAGACTGACTCCATTCAGATGCATAAACACCAGTGAAATCCACTCAGTTGCACAAACTCTAGTGAAAATTGATGCATCTATTTTTGAAATATAAAAGGGGAGTCTCATGCCATTAAATAAAAGGTCTAAAGTTAGATGTAAAATTCTAGGTCCTGTTTGCTTAAAGCACAAATCAAGCCTTAAAATCCCAGAGTACGGGGACAGAGTAACCTAAATTGCTAAATCACAATGCCACCATTCAAACGACTTGGATCACAAAGACATCATGAACTCATTATCGAGGCTTTAAGAGATCTTGCACTTGTTGGAAAATAGTTGCAAACCGTATGTGAGTGGTTGATGGAGAGAAAGAGTGTATTTGAGTGTGTGTTTTGTTGGAAAAAAAAGTGTTGGATAACAAGGCAAAAGGGATGTGAAGAAGAGGGGCAGTTGTAATAAAACAAAGAGAGAAGACGAAGACCACTAGCTTCAGTAGTGATAAGCAATGCGATCGATAAGAGAATTGAGAGTCAGTAACTAAGCACATCTAAATGGAAAGAAACACTGCTCTGTTTGGAGTCTCTATTTCATTTGTATAGAAAATGGCAAATTACAAATGGACCTGTGTTGGGACCCATCACCTCTCTTCATGGCTCCTGAAATAACCTGAAACAACTTTCAAACAACATAATACCATCTTAACAACAAACAAACAATAGCTCACACCTGTGGAGGAAATGGCCGTCGGAAGAATCTCTTGGGTGTGGAAGCTTTCGCCAGAGATGGTGTCACGCCTCTGGGAAGCGGACTGGAGGAGGTGATGCCATAAGGATATGGACTAGGCAAGGGCTTGGAGTAAGAAGAGCAATCGGGAGCGTTCTATATGTCAACTTACTGTCATCAATCTTCTTGCATAAATAGTTAAAACAAAAAGACAGGGACTTATTAATCAGCTCTATTTTCTTCATGACCCAAGTGAAAACAAACAATACAGATAAAGGCGGGAAACAAAATCAAAGGGGAGAGGAGGCATCAGTTGGCTGGGCTTAGGCGAGAACAAAGTGGAAGCTATCAGTTATTAAAGCGTTGTCTTATTTGTTGTGGAACAGAATAGGTACACACTTAGTGGCACAGATGATCTGAAGCCCAATTATTGTAGTTTTATGGTCTAGAGACTCTGCACAGTCTACAAGAAACCAATGAAGTAAGGCTAGACTTGAAAATTAAATTTTAATTTTTGTTAATAAAATCAATACAATTATTTTACATCAATTACAGAATAAAAATTTAAAATAGAATTTAAGACTTCGAATGCAAAAGATACAAAATAGAAAACAATTGGAGAAATTGCAGAGTGGACTTGAGGTTATCTAAATATGCAAAGATAATGGTATTTTTTGTTAATTTGCGTAAAACCACATAAATAAAGATTTACATCTTCATTTGCAAAAAGTTAAATCAATCTCATAAGAAAATAGTACATAAAGAAGTAAAAATTAAAGAAAATAAATTAACAATAGAGAATAGAGGCCAATAAATTGTTATAATCATGACATCAAAAGTTTGTACCACTTCATCTACATATAGAAATATCATTAAGTAAATTATACCTGAATATATATTAATTTTATTAAATATATATGATAATTAACAAATAAATATACCATTATCATCAAATATTTATTAAAAGAAACATTTTGTTAGAAAAATAGTCTTCATACCTCTATTAATATAAAAAAAAGGATAATATAGGATAATAACATGAATAGTTGCTAAAATTATAAGAGTAAAAAAAAGATAATACATTATATATAGATTACATTGAATATTTTCAACACCTAACTAACTTCGGGTATATATTAGGACTTTTATAGTCTTAGGAAGAAGTTGGCTATAATGAGAACTCACTAGCCAACCATTAGTACTAAAATTGAACTTCGAAGTAATAATAAATACTAGAATTGTTAAGAGATCTCATACAATTGCTTGCATGATTAAATAATTACCTCCATATGACTTCCACCATGATAATATTTCAAATTACCCATTATCAAGTAGGACCATGATATTTGCTTCCAAATATGTATCCAACTCTTATCTTATTGTAAGAAGTCTCTGAAAAATCTTTTCGTCTTGATGAATTCTTGAAATTAGGAAGTCAAACTTTTATTTATTTTATTGGTAATAAATGGAGATGAACCAGATACTCAACTGCTACAATCTTGAACTTTGTTTATTCTTAATTGATAATTATTAAACAAATTATATTAGAATTATTTAATAATATCAATATACACTTCCACCTTATCACCAAACAACTTTTGATTAAAAACAAGAGTATAGCCCTCTATCTTATATCTTTTGTTTAATATAGAAATAACTATCACAATAAGCCCTAACGTAAAACAACAAGCATTGAATTTCTCTATCATTTACTTTGTTATGATTTGAGTCACCTCATTGGAATAAAAAATCTAACCAGATAATGCTCATTTAATCTCACACATGCAGTTAAACAAATGTATGAAGTTGGATATTTTATTCCTTAGAACAACTTAGTAACATTATGAAATAACACCAACTTTGCATAAATTGCTTTAGCTAATTCTCATAGCTCTTCTATCAGTAAGCAAGTATAACGAGAATCTCTTTATCTTAACCTAAAAAATACCTCAATATACTTGGTTGTTGACTTTAGCATTTTAAATATTGAGTTCCATCTATTAAGACAATTTAAAGCCAACTTCTTTGTGCACATAATGTGTAGTTATCATGCAGTTTTTTAAAAAATTTTAAAACTCTTTTGGCATGCTACAGTATTCCAAATTCCTTCAACCCTTTCCTTTATCACCTTTAACTCGTCCTTTGCTATCAAATTTATGACATGTATAAAATAACGCATATAAAATAATCTCTCATCCATTAGTGAGCTCCAACTCACACCTTATTCTTCGCCTTTTCAATTATAGCTTCATTTATGATACAATAGTATTTATAGTTGAGAACTTAATGTTGATGTTTCAATCAATAAAGCACTGAGCCAGTATAGTGTTTAACCTAATATACAACATTAAGACATAAATAAATCTTCTATTTTAAAATATAAATAAGTATTAATTATAATATAATTAATAAACATATGATAACAAAATTAAAGAATATTATTTACCTTAAGAGTCGACTGCATAAGTCCAGTAATTGTCAATGTAATAGGTTATCACCATCATATAATCCTTCTTTTAGTTTTTGATCATCCACATATCTGATATGATGACTACTTGTTCATGAATACTTTACAATATCTTTAATATCAAAAAAATTTTATCTTGGTATTCAATGTAATAAGTTGTCACTGTCATATAATCCTTCTTTTTGTTTTCAACCATCCACATATTTGATGTGATGACTACTTGTTTATGAATACTCTACAATATCTTTAATATCAATTTCTTTTTAATCTTTGTATATCTTGAAGATGTCTTTCTTTAAAGTATTTCGAGTTGGGATCTTAAAGGTTGGTTAAAGTGAAGTGAGCAATCTTGAGGTTTGGGCTATCGATAATGAAGAGTGTTTGCTCATCACCAATGATCATCTTGACTAGCAAATACTTTGATCTGTTGTAGACATAACTTGTTGAAGTCATTTCACTCTTCTTTTTCATTAGGGTAGGAGTAAAAATTGTTTGACTTTTTGATACGATCTTTACAAGTCTTTATATGTCTCTTCAAAGAATAGGTTTTATCTTCAAAATCCCCATATAGCAATACTTGCATTCATCTTTTTCAACTCTAACACATGATCTAGTCTTGATGATATGATTCCATACATTACGTCTTAAACCCAAAGGAACATTTCCTTCAGCCTAAATTGTTTCTTCACTTTGTATATTACCAAGTATAAAAGTAAACCTCTCTATTGTGTTGCCTTATGTTGTTAAAGGATTATGCTCATCCATATGAAATAATTATAAATAAGGTAAAAGTTAAGAACATAAACTATATGGTATAGAGCAAATAGAAATTAGAAATTCAAATGAAGCTGAAAAAGCATAATAAGAAGAAAATAGAGCTGAACATAACAAAGTAAGAGAAAAATCAAGAACTTGGAAGAAAACATAAGGCAATAAACTCAATATTTGATTGCCAAAATAATTAAATAAAACTACTAACCCTTATTAATTTACAGTACTAGTACTTATGCATAATGGGAAGGCTACAAATTAACTAAAGTGTATATTAAGGAATGCTTGTATGTGGTTAGTGAAAACTATGTTTAACTAGCTTCCATTAGCTAGTTTAATGATCCTAGAATCAATTATTTGTCAGTATAATAGTTATGTGCTAAACCATTATCTTTAGGCAAGTTTCAAAATGCTAGTATAATTA
This sequence comes from Erythroxylum roraimae, assembly GCA_027568915.1. NCBI lineage: Eukaryota > Viridiplantae > Streptophyta > Magnoliopsida > Malpighiales > Erythroxylaceae > Erythroxylum > Erythroxylum roraimae. The sequence goes on along the minus strand of JAOSBL010003449.1, from coordinate 1,034 downwards.
TGATGTCTTTCATCTTCTGGAATGGATGAAAAAGAAACAAAAAATGTGATTTTTTTTAAAAAAAATTAAAGATTTCATTTTCAAATCCCAAACTTAGGCATCATTACATTGGTAAGACATAGTGTAAACCATAAAATGAACCATTTAACAAATGTAACTGATGAAAAATAGCCCCATAAGCTCAGTTCCAAAAGGATTGTGGTTTTATGATCATGATTTTGAATATTTTGATTAAACCATTATGACATGACAATTTAATATTGTATGTGTAGAATCTCCAAACAAATATTGAAAAAAATTTGTTTCTTGCAAAAATAGTTATGTTAGAATTGATATGTTTACTAAACTTATGATTTAAAATCGATATCAAAGATTGCACAAAGTAAAAGATATTAGGAAATCTAAAAATTTTAAGGGATAATAAATTTAGAACTTGAAAGAAGTTTTTCATTTATTTCTACACATCTATATATTGTAGGCAATCTATATTAACTTTAGCATTTGCACATGAAACAATGAAACAATGAAACAAAGGAAAAAATTAACAATAGCAAAAAATAAAATAGGGTACATATTATATGCATCGACAATTCTCCAGATCTTACAAAAATGGGTCATTCGTATAATAATATACTAAACAAGATAACAATTATACTAAGGTATTTATAAAATGTATGTTTATCTATTTTCTAAACACCTAAGTTAGCTAATTTGGAGACATGTCTAGACATGAGAGGTATTTCTTTCCCCTCACCCTTCTCATGGAAAGAAAAAATTGGAAAAGATAGAAAACTGAAACTTCTTTAGGCAAAAAGACACTAAGCTAAAATCTATGACCAAAAATTCTAAAATTGACTTACAACATCAAAACACACTACTAAAAAGTAATCCTCAACAATCCTAAGACTTAAATCTAGCTCAAACCAACCAAAAAAAACAATAAAATTACAAAACAAATAAATTGTAATTTAGATAAACTCAAAATCAATGTTACACAAATAAAGAACACAAGATAACATAATTATAGAATTCAA
>JAOSBL010003377.1:0-10298 GCA_027568915.1 Erythroxylum roraimae | reverse complement strand
ATGCTTTTGATATATCATGATTGTGTATAATTAGTTGTCAGTTTATGCATAGATTAGTTATTACTCACTAAGCTATAAGCTTAGCATGGTAGATTTGCCCCGTGTAGGTTCAGAGAGATGGACATAAGGACTGGGACGAGTCAACCGCAATGGACAATGGAGTCTGAGTCTTGTTTAGATAAAAATGTATTTTGAGTTTTGTTTTGAATATAATGTAAATTTTTGGTTTGACTTTTGGGCTTGTATCTAAGATGTATATGTGAATTAGTTTGTAAGTTTGTAACAATGATACTTCAGTTTGGTTTAGATTTTTCAGCGAGTTATGTTAAGTACTATGTAATTTAATGTATGTTTTCCTGAATTGTTTACTGGAAGTTTTCGTATGCTTTGATTTGTTGTACTGTTTTATGTGACATTCATATATCCTTCCAAGGGGTATGTGGGTGTTACACCAATCCCGTTTTGTGTGGACTCTTCTCCCTCCTCCATCGTTCCCCCTCCCTTAGCTACCGTGATCCAATAGTAATGGGATTCTGACGAGTTGTAGCTTGGAAAGACGGCGTAAGTTTCCAAATAAGAGGACCATTGTTCTTGTTAAGCAGTAATCGGCAAAACTTCTCAGTATGGCCTAAATATGCACATAGGAAACAGACACAGGACAACTTCTTGAACTGTAAATCCACAGTAAACCACTCCCCATTATCCTTCTTTAATCCCATTGATTGACGAATTGGCCTCCTTACATCCTGTCGATACTGCAATCGCATGAACTTCTTTTTCGGCTTATCATAATTTTTAGGATCTGACTCCACAAACTCCCCTAATGCATTGCCAATCTTCTCATCCATATGCTCTGACATAAATCTAGAATGCATACCATGTACCTGTACCCACAAAAGAACATGAAATAATGGGACCTCAAAAGGATGAGAATAATCACCCATCCTCTCCAACAGCGGTTGTTGGTTATCAAACGTCTAAGGGGACATCTCTATTACCCTACTCACATCCACTTCATGATAGAACTGAAATACATACGTGCCATCCTCCTCCTCATGAATCGTAACCCCCATGAAAGGCCTCCATAAGGATGCCAAAGTATGTTTCATAGTGTTGAAGTTGATATTCGGATCCGAATGAAAGCGTCCCACCAAACACATAGAATAATCAATTCAATCTTCCACGATCTCCTTCCTTTCAATCACCACTCCTTCATCCTCCTCATCTTCAACGAAAAGATTGGCCATGTCGCTAGAAATATCGTCTGCCATGATCGAACACAAGATAAGTAACAAAAAACTAAAGGAAACTTGTCATCGACAAGAGAGAGAAACCTCCTCAACGAGATAGAAAAAAACATACGTTTATTTTTTGTGTTTCTTTGCCCACGATGGGAACTGTGTTGTTCATTTTGTATTAACTTCGTGAGATGCTTTACAATAAATAGTATTTAAACAAAAATAAACTCTGTAAACATTGCTGTCCAAGATATTCTTAACCATAATACAAATTAGACAAAATAAATTAGCCCTAAATTTATGTTCTAATAACAACAATTTAGCCCCAATCTTAGGAGTTGAAGAGACAATAAAAAAATAAATCCGCATGAAGTAATCACTAGCATTAGGCTGTTGGAAAATCGGGTTGAGATCTGATCCCAACTGTAACGGAATAATCATGAAACTTTTTTGTGAATTTTGATTTCCCGAAAACCAAGATCTATTTAATTCTATAAAATGATTAACACAAATCATAACAAAGCCAAAATTTAATTCGTATCTTATTTCAAATCTTAATCTTTGTTTTGTCATATCCCTTAAGCTGTTCCCAAAACTGATTCGTCTCAACCACCGTAGCAACACAAATGTCCAAGCTCTAACGGTATCGACATAACAGGTTAAGACAACTCTGTAACTCTTACAGAGAGGGTTAAGTCAGAAGTATTAGCTCCATAGAGCTTAAGCCCATTTATAATAAGCTTTGGACGTTTTAGTAATTTAACTGAAATTAAATTCTAATTTCAATTAAGCTTTAATTAGAATCATAAATAATTCTAATTAAATACCAATTATGCCCATATAAGATTCTATATCTTATATTGATCCTTATTTGTTAAATATCTCATATTTAATCATAAAGTTTCTCAAACTTTATAATCAAGTCCAATTTGATTAAATTAACTTTACTCTCTTTTACCCATTTTATATGTGAGACCTATTAGGTTCACAAATATGTTGGCAATGATTATAAAATTAAAATTAGATAAATTAAAGCTCCTTTTAATTTATCTTTAATTCTCCAATTAAACAATTTATAATCATATATCAAGATTGGCGTATAGCAACGCATCATGACCGCCCAAATATTTAGGAATGTTAAAGTAATTTTAACTAACCTTTCTGTGCATAAATTTTTTGTATAATTTAATCCTTTCATCATATAATGTTCTGATTAGACATAGAGCATGAAATTAATGTCTACTCTATTTTGAGTCTAATCATATTAGTTCTCCATTATTAGCTATCAATTCAATTAATGATATTTGTAAACTATTTACAAAGCATCATTTCACCTTGGCAAAGGATTTCTTCAATTAATACTAATCACGAACAATGAAACATTCTCCCTAATTACTTTAGGGTGATGAATCATATCTTGATCATTCAACTATCTCCATATAGTTCGTGCTATATCCAATGACTACCAATTAAGCAACCTATGATTAAATATATCATAAGTAGTATCAAAACATAGCAATCTCCATACAAGATAACTTTGATGACCTCAAGTCAAAGGATCACTTTTACAATCATCGCAATGAGAATTCCATCGACATACAAGTAATGTTCCAAATGAATTTCTCATATCGGGTCTATTCAGTGAACTTGTTCTCTAGTAAGCACCCACACGTTTATTTAAGTATCTCTATACTTTAGCCTATGAGATCAACTACTTCCTTCATAAGGAAAAACAAAATCTGTGCTAGTCTTTTTTACGTTCTATTAATGTCCAATCTTAATAGAATAATGACTAGGAACATTTAGGAATAATTCATATTGAATAATACATAAATGCAATATGAATCTTAGAATTATAATTTTATTTGCAATGTATAATTATCCCATGGACTTTATCATATACATCTAAACATGTACAAGATAAAGAATGCCTTTAAATAATTTTTCACTAAACTACAACCAAAGCGATTGGCTATAGGGTATAAAACAACATGAGCAAGCACCAAAGAAATGTTGACAGGCTAGCCGCCATCAAGTAGCGGTGAGTTGCATTGCCACTGCTTCTTTTGGTGGCATATGTAAGATGTCTAAAGTCCGATTGCTCATTGCCTACGACTGTTTATTCTTTCTCTACTGTTGCTTATTTTTTGTGTTCTCGTTCCTATCTTTGTTGCTTCTCGTTCCTATCTTTGTTGCTTTTCTTGTGTGATTGCGTTGTGACATTTTGTTAGCCCTCCATCTGTTTTTGGTTGTTCACCCAAAATGAGCTTGTAAAGCAACACAACAAACAAACGACACTAGAGCAACAAATATCATTCACATTAACCATCTCCTTCCATAGATTGTATGGATAATTCGACTCTTTTCAACCTTCTTCGCTAAACATTCTGCTCGCTTCTCCCCTACTATCTCTCTACATTTCCTCATCCCTCCCCTTCCAAACTTCCATCTTTAAGAATTCCTAAAACTCCCACTCTTGTAGTGATTTCTTTTAACATGTTTGTTCAGGGGCGATATTGTCCTTTAAACCCATCTTACCTCTAGCTTTTCTCCTTATTAGTAACTAAAAATCAACTTTTTCCTCTACCACCTCCGATTATTACCACGTCCTAGCATGGCTACTTTAGACAAACCTAACACCTAAAGTCAAATTACCTTTCCGCCCCTTCCAACAAACACCCTACTACTACTCCTCCTCCTCCTCCACCCGGACCTCCTTCTCTTGGTAAGGGAATAGTGAACCCCCAACTAAGCTGGAAGGTTGTTGTGGGAGATAATACTGAAACCTCAGCTGGAAGGTTGTTGTGGGAGATAATACTGAAACCTCCTTATGTTCCCTTGATAAGCTTGGAAGAAAGACTTGTAGTTGCTCTCGACATTGAGATTATAAAAAGAGGAGGTAGTGCATAAACATCAACCCTACTGGGATTCTTCTTGAGCAAATTGCTAGCATTCCCAGTGGTGAATAGTTAGGCAACAAAGATTTGAAGAATGAGAGGCCTTATGGAAGTGCTCCTAAGTGAAGACCACCTGTTATTATTCAAGTTTGTAATCAAAGATGGAGCAAATGAAGTCCTTAAACATGCATAAAAGACAACAACTAGAAATTTTAAGAGAACCAATGATAACCACCTTCTTTCTTCATCTTTCTCTTCATTTCCCAGCTAGTAATTGTGTCTAAAAACACTCTCTTTCATTTGCATGTAACACTTCTCTCATAAGTTTTCTCATTGTGTTTGTTTTGCAAAAAAAAAAAACAGAGGAAGTTGTGGAGGTTAACAACTTTAAAACTCCTTACACTTAGGTAAAAATTCTAGCAGCTATATTATGTCTTTTTTGGTGACTTTGACCATCCTACACTAGTTTATAGTTGGATTGCATGTTCGTTGTTTGGGACAATAATTGAAGTTATGGAAAGGGATAAAAATGGAGAAAATGTAGTTGGAAAATGTTAAAAGAAGAGGAGAGGGTGAAGAAGATGACATATTTTTTAAAATTTAAGTTGCATGTAGCAGCAAAATAGTAAATGCAAACAATGAAGGGTAAATTTGGAATTTACTTCCAAGAAGGGCATTTTTGATAATGATTGAAATGGATTAGGGTAAAATAAGACTTTTAATTAGTTAAGGGTATTTTGGCAATTATGGTGATTAAGTTAGAAAGGATATTATTTTTATAATTGAAAATAAATTAGAAAAGAGACTAATGTTGGATTATTAAGTATATTTGGGTCAAAATTTTCGTAAATTATTCATAGAATTTTGTAATGTCTAAGTCTGACGGTCTGATTAAGGAGTAAATTGGACTATGAATTAGTTGAATCCAAAATTGAGGTAAAGATAACCTTGGACATTACTCTTAAAATATAATACCATTTTGTTATTAATAAATAATGTTTTGAATTAGTCATTAATTAATTTAATGATTAATAATTACATATATGAATTATGTTTATTTTATTTCACTAATAATTAACAAATTCAAGGTGTTATGTTTATATTTCTATATTTTGTTACATTTTATAAGATGAATTGCTCGTTAATTCAATGAAAAATGTGTTAATTAAATGAGATTGGTTGATAATATGTTGTGAATAATTGGTAAAAATCGAGAATTGCTAGCTTGCCTAGTATATGCCACATTTGATGGCGTTAGATGGATAGATTCACTATAAGAGTTAAGACATTTAATGGCAACCTTTTTATGACTAATTGTCATTTCATCACAGATATGAGGTTTTTCGTGACAAAACAATTGATTGACACTATTGTTTGTATTAACTGTGGTACTTTATTTTTTTTGTCACTAATATAATGGTAATTATGACAATTTAGTATCTTTCACAACTAAATTGTCATTATTAATATATTAATAGTGTCAAAATTTCTTTTTGTATTTAAATAATGCCTCGTCTTCAATTCATTTTGGGCCTCTTCTTGTATTTAGACTTGAAATTTGTTTTTCTATTTAAATATCTTAGCCCAAAAGTAAAACCCTAGTTGCCCTCTACATATAACAATAGGTGTCAAACATAGCCAATTCCATCCTTCTTTCTCGTTCTCTCGCTTCCACAGCCACGGTAACTCTATCTACATCTCTTATTACTGTTAATCCCTTTTTTCACATTAGATTTGTCCTCTCGTTGACGTTATATTATGTGTGAGAGGTTCAACTTTCTCGAAATTTGCTATAACTTACTGCTTATTAGGTATGTGAATGCTAGCTTTCTACATCTTTGCCTTGTAGTTCATGGGGATGGTTTGAGTTTATATGGTCATAATGGATTGCTTTATTCTTTTTGAAGATATATCTTGTGCATTTTTTAGGTTTGTTATCCAAAAGTAGTATTGGTTGTTGACTTGCTCATTCCTGGTTTTGTTGCTCGTGATCTCTAGTCAAGAAGAAAAGTTAGAGAACCAAAGGAAGAGAATGTGACTCTTGGACTTGTAGTGAGGGATGGCGAGAATGTTTTTGGTGTGGCTCATATCTATGCTTCATTTAACACATTCATCGTAAGTGATGGAGGTATCTTTGTCAATTTTTAGTAGTGTCCAATGGTTGATCTTCAATTGTGAACTGAACCGGTTCCCCAAGAACTGCAGTATGTAAGTGATCTTTCCAGAAGGGAAACCCTTGTACGTATTACTAATAAGTAATTTTATCATATCTTGTTTATAATATTATTCTATTTATTAAAAATAATACTTATTGTCTTAACTCTAAAACTATTAAAAGATATTATTCATTCAGGGTTGTTTGATTATAAATTTACATGCTTGTGAATCAAATTGTTATGCAACTAAAAAGAATGAAAACCTATTTAGGCTTATGTGAATTTATTTGTTATGACTTATCTAGTTCATAATTCCATTCGAATATTGTGATGTTCTTCATAATGTTATTGACGTATGGTCTTACTTTTCTTCATTTATTCACTACTTATATTTTATGGAGTTACTGTTATTTCTAAGTTTGGTTTATGAAATAGGTTAAATGAAGGTTAAAACTGATAGAGACGAGTCTTCACCATATGCTGCCATGCTTAAAGCTCAAGATGTTGCCCAACGATGCAAGGTTATTTTACGTATCAATTGATAAACTTATCCATAACTTTTATTTGGAATTTAAAGTAGTTGTCCTAACCACTAGGTCTTGGTACCAAGGGAAAGGCCACTTGCTCTCCTTTAAGGCACTTGAGGCATATTGTCTTAGTTGGATTGTTTTCTTCATGTACTTTGAAATTCCTTTACCTTTGGATGAAATGTTTCCAAACTAATTTTAGACTACAAAGCTTTCTTTAAAAACCTTTACCACTAATCTTACCTTCTCTATAACAACCTTCAGTAGCCTTTCTTCCTCCCCATCTTTTCCTACTTGAAAAATAACATATTATCAGGCTTCCTTTGATGCCTAGTTCTCTTAACTGCAGGGATGAGTTGCAATTTCATTCTTCTCCATTGTTTCTAAGTTTGCAACTTGTATGAATTGTATTAGCTTGTACTGACTATTTTCTGATTTGAATGATTTAGGAATTACTGCCATTTATATCAAGCTTCGTGCTACAGGTGGGAACTAGACAAAAACATCTAAAAACGTAAATTTTTAATTGTTATTTTTTAAAATAGGAAATGTAAATTCTAAAAAAAGTGGACGAGGACCAACAATCAATGCTAGACTTGCCAAGAAGAAAGCGGAAGGAAAACAAATTTGTGTTCAATTTGCTCCTCCATATTATAAGGTATGCAGTAAACATGTTAGCCTTTTCAAGTCAGAAGTTACTATATGCATTCAGCAACTTGAACCACCTCGTGTCTCTAGTTGGAAAGAGGTTTCTGAGGATGGTAAGAAGGCAATGTGGTTATTTTTAAAGGTATGACACTATTTTTATTCATAAGGTAATGGTTGTAATTGTCTCTTTTCTTCCACTCTTTTATTTTCATTATATTATTATAAAATGTTAGTGCTAAATTTATAGCTTAATATTTTATAAACTAATTAATTGATTTTATTTTTTATTTATTTTGTAAGAAACAAATCAACGGTGAACTTCATTTGGAAGAATAGCCAAGAAAATTTAATTTGGAGAGTTTTAGCTTAAATTAGTACGTAATAATTTGGGATAATTGTATTAAATATAATTGTCTTAAATATTAAAATTTCTAATTTTACATATTGGAAATTAGAATTTTGTACATTTTGGTGATTTATATATATTTTTATGTATACTAATAATTTTTATTTGCTTGTGTGACAATATCTTGGCACTAGAAATCTATATCATTTGTGATAACTTCTATTTTATAGCCACCAATGCAAAAAAATTTATCGATTAAGTAATTAAATTGTTAAATTTAATAATATTATTTGTGACAAACACAAACATCTTAAAGATAAATTTATTGTAACATATAATCCTTATTTAGTGACAACATTATTGTAAAATATAACTTTTATACTTATGACAAAATCTGTTAGACAATATGGTCACTGATACAAATTTCTATTACCACTAATGCAATTTCATTGTTGAATTGATAGTTCTATTTGTGACAACAATAAACACATTAGTGACAATAATAAACACATTAGTGACAATATTTTTTGTTGGAATAAATTTTTATTTTTGTGGTAAAATGATGTTGAGACTTTTTCATTAAACTATTCGTGACCAAGAAGTAATAAACATTGATAAAAAAGTACGAGTGGCAAATCTTTTGTCACTATTTTCAATTATTTTAGTGGTAATGATATTGTCATAATAAAATGAAAAACTGTTACAAATTTATTCGTCACTACTTTATATTATTTGTGTCGACAAACTTGTCATAATAAGTTACTATAGCCATATAGGTTTGTCACACATCCGATAGTTTTTAGTGTCGGTACTTTTGTCATAAAAGTGTTGCATAATTGTGACCATTTTTCTAAATTATTCACTATTTCATTAGTAATGGAGGTATTTGTGACAGAAGGTGACGACTTTAAAAATTAGACACTATTAATAGTAGTGACTAATATTACTACTTTTAGTGATAACTTTTGCTTTCACTAAAAATTTAATTTCTTGTAGTGATTGTGATGATATGAGCGGGTGGTGGCTAGGTATTTGTCTATGGAGTAGATACCAAGACATCCTGAGTCTCGAGGAAGTCTTGTGCTGATGGCTAGGTACTGGAATAGTATCGGAATATCCTAAGTCTTGGAGATATCCTGTGCTGATGGTTAGGTACTAGAGTAGTACTGGGGTACCAAAAGAAATTGAGGTATCATGTGCTGGTATTTATACATTTAATTACATTTCCACTTGGTGAGAGATTTTGATGAGAAGACATGAGCCAACAGATCATTGAATGTAAATCTACTAGGTTAAGCAAGGCTTAGGAAATTTAGTTCATTATGGAAAAAAAAACATAAATTGTAGTTATGTATTAATATGTGTGTTAATCATTATTTGGTAAAAGTTTTGAGATGTTTGTTAATTATTTGGATTAGACTGAGTAATGTTATGAGCATTAGTATTATATGTATGTTTTAATCTCTTGACTAAGTTTTATAATTAACTATTGAGTTATTTAGTTATAAGGGTACGGTCGGTTATCTTTACTAACTAGGCAGCTCACCCTTTGCCATTATTTTTTCGAAGATCGAGTGATTGCTGATAACCCTAGTGTATAGGCGCAAATAGTGGAGTTTAGGTGAGGCCAATAGATTAATTGAGTAAAGTTATTCGATTGTATATATTTTTGAATGTGACAATTTAGGTAGTTGTGTTATGTATAATATTTTTATGTTTGACAAACAATACTCTCTTTTAGGAAATAATGAGGAATTAGATGATTAATGGTAAGTTTTGGGAACTATTTGGTTAATTATGGTTTAAGAATTTGGGAGCACATATTACGTGGTATTAAAACGGGTTTATGTTTCTAGGGATGTATTGAGTGAAGAAAAAAAAACTAATGATGTGTTCTTTTCTTATCTAGGATGGCTTCAGAAGATGATAATGCTGGCCCTGAGTCACCTGGGGAATAAGGAAGTTTGATTCGTGCTCTGGATGTGTCAGAACAGGGGGATGCCCAAACGAATAGGGTAGGAAGAGAGGTGCCAATCCCATTACAGATGATGCAGTTCTTTCAAATGATGCAATAGACTATTATTGCGGCTCCAGCCTTAGGTGATTCTAGGGTGGATCATAACTATAAGAGAATCTGTAAGATGGGTGCAGTAGAGCTTCGAGGTACTACTGAACTTGAGAAGGCTGAGGCATGGTGGGAGCAAATAGAGATAATTTTAGACCACCTAGAATGTACCTTGGAAAGAAGGTTGCAATACATTATTTCCTTATTCCAGGGCAATGTATTAACTTGGTGGAAGTGGGTGAAGAGATTTCATGAGACCCGAGAGATGACTTGGTAGGAGTTCCAGAGAGAATTTAGAGATAAATAAACCTTGTAGATATATCATGATCAAAAGAAGATGAAGTTGTTGGATCCGAGGGGAACGGCCCAGCCGTGAGCCCCCGCAATCCAGGGTCCAGGGGAAACAGGCCCAGCCATAACC
>JAOSBL010003358.1:0-10299 GCA_027568915.1 Erythroxylum roraimae | reverse complement strand
CCTTTTCTTATTTTTTTTACTCAAGAATTAATATAGTAAATACTAGTGAATTTTTTATTATGATTATCCTCTTAAATTATATATAAATATATGATAGATTTTTTTAGTGATTCAGGTTCAGGTTTAAACCTAGAACCGCAAGTTAAAAACCTGAACATAAACCATGAACCTGATTTTTCAGGTGCGGTTCGAACCGAACCTGAACTCAGGTTCGGTTAACCTTATTGCGAACCGAACCTGAACTCAGGTTCGGTTAACCTTATTTACAGGTTCGGTTCATGTGGTTCAGGTCCGGTTCACAGGTTCGTGGGTTTTCTTGAACACTCTTAGGACTTACGCAGGCTTTATGCAGAACCCACATAAATAAATGGCTGAGATTTATTGGACACAATAAAACATCATAATATTAAACAAAAGATCTGGACTCGTTCCAACGTGAGAGAGGAAGTTATGAAATAGAGATATTGCCTGTGTCTTTTGTGGATGGAACAAGGCATGGCTTATGCTGCTTTTTCCTCTTTATTCTCTAAAAGTTTGTACGATATTACGAGTAAGCTTTATCTTTTAATAGTGGTGGAACTTGGAAGGCCTCGTCGGCTCGTCCTTTCAATCAGCCTTTTTTGTTAATATTTTTATATTTTAAAAATAACAACCTTTATAATATTATTTAATTACCGTACAAATTCTATTCTATTATGTCATTCTTCCGCTCATCCATAATTCTAAAACTATTAGCAATTAAGAATTTTAATACTACTTTATTTTAATTAAAAACAAATTATAATTAAATAAATTATAAAATTAACATTCTTCTTCATTGCTAATTTATAAACCACCATATCAAATTATTAATTAAATAATTTATAAAATTTTAATTTATAAGCTACCATAGCTTGTAGTCCGAACCCGCTCCGATCCATTAACATCTATATATAAAATTTGGTTGACTCTAATTCTATATTAAGATTTTCTTAATTTTCTACTTTAATCATAATAGTTAATAGACAATTATATCTTTAATCAAAACTTTAAAATATTAAATTATAAGAAAATTTTCATATCTTTACTAATTAAACACGACTTATAAGAATAGCAACCAGAAATAATACTGACAGCCTTGCAAATATTCTATTGGATTTAGAATACAGTTATGATGTTATGAGAAATTAATCGGATCATTTCTACTTGGTGTCATTGTAACTTTTTCGTACCTTATCTTAAATCAATATCAAGCCAAATTATTGTACTCTCCGTTGCAATCATATCTACTTCATGCTTTACCATATTCATTCCTTCTTTTTTTCAATTTATCTTAGACCTTAAAATAATTCATCATAGACCTATTAATTATAAGTCGTTCTTTGAATTTAATTCGTTAATTAATTAAACCTTGACAAATTATCTTATTCTAAGTATTTGATTATTTGATTCTAAGTTGTTAACTAATTAAATTCTTATTAATTAAACATTGACTAGATTCTAAGCAATATTTTTAAAAATGAAACTAAAATTAAACTAATAAGACAAGAGGTTTAAGGTTTAAAAGGTTCAACCAGTATTAGACTGTAAGAAAAAACTATCTTTACGTATCGAAAATTTTAAAGTTGAATTAAAAAAGAAAACTGTTGAATAAAAATTAATTAGTTTATTTACTTTAAAAAATTATTAGTTTATAAAAATGATCAATTAATTAATAAACTGAAATTTTTAATATAAGAATTATTAAACTAAATCAAACTAAAAAATAAACGATTTAAGATTTTTTATTAAACCTACCGAACCGGTTTGATTTTTAAAATATTTTAATTGACATTAAAACTAATCAAATAAAAATATAAATTATAAATTATAAATTATTACTGCAATTATCTGATGATTTAATAATAACTTTAATTTTCATATTATTAAGAAAAATCTACTTCATATTGTACCACAAGAAATCCTTTGTTTCTAAAATGATATTTCTAATTAATTTTATCCACATATTTATTAGAACTAGTTAATATAAATATGTGAATATGATTAACTGGCACAAGGTTAAAACTTATTAATGGGAACAAACAATTTAATTCCTATGTTGTATAAGATCAGATCCTCTATTCCAATCAATTAGTTTCAATCTTAATACATTTAATATCATCTACAAATTTATACAAATCTACACACATATATAGTCCACGTTAAGCGAAACAGGGTTGAACTCTGTACTCGAGAAGGTGGTGCTCCAACCGATGCTGTACACGTTGGCTCATAATTGAAAGCAAAAGCATCTTTATGCGCTTTCTCTTTAACTTGATCGTGGACCAAGACCTGCTCTTCATAATTTTCTAGTAAATAGTAAATTTGAACAGGACCTGAGAATCCATAAGCACTACAGTTTTTTAAAGTTCAGGATGATCTCATAGTGTGCTTTTTCTTAAAGGACGAATTTTATGTGCTTTAGATGTCGGTGGAATACTGGAATTATCACCTGTACCTTACAATAACACCTGTACCTTACAATAACACAATTAATACAAGAAAGTATTAGTTGATATCAAAAACGAAATCTAATTGGCCAATTGTTACGAAAGATAAACAGGAACAACAATTAAAGTAAGAAGGAGCAGATGCATGCAACTAGAACATGTTGGAAACAAAAGAGACATAAAAGAGTACTAATAAATAATAGAGGAACAACAAAACAAAACACTGTAAGATATATATTTATTCAATAGAATCAGTGCTTTTTATAGGCACTTTACAAACTTAACAAACTTCGCAAAATATCTTCTTGTAGACTAAGTAACGACTTATAGACTAGAAACAAAAAACAATTAAATTAAAATTCATTTAAACATAAAGAAAAAACTTATTTATCGGTTGATAAATCTAAGATATTTTAAATTATTTTTTAATAGAAAAAACATTCATTATCTTTAGAATTATGCCTTTCTAGGAATGCAAAAGAAACTCAAGTCCAAGTCGTCGGCGATCAGCAATCACTCTTCGATCAACCACTGTATTGGCAATTACTAGACTTCAAGTCTACGTCCCACTCGTGCGAGGAATTGTGTGCAAAAAGATTTAAATTTAAATCTGAATCATACTAAACTTAATTTAGTATGATAATTTCTAAATTTAGACTGTAATTAAAATTTTATTAAAAATAATTATTAAAATTTGAAATGGATATTCATAAAATGATGTGATGTACACTACAATGAAACTAATTATTAAAATAATTTATTAAATACTTATTTATTGGAACTGTTTCTATATCTGGCACCTTTTTATATACAATGGAAAATTGAAATAGAGATATTGCCTTCCTATATACAATAGAAAATTGAAATAGAGATATTGGCTGGTCCTCTCTCTTTTGTGGATGGAACAAGACATATATGGCTTATGCTGCTTTTTCCTCTTTATTCTGTAAAAGTTTGTACGATAATATTAGTAAGCTTTATCTTTTAATAGTGGTGGAACTCGCAAGGCCGCGTCGTTTCAATCAGCCTTTTTTTTAAATAAATATTTTTATATTTTTAAAATAACAATTTTTATAATATTATTTAATTACCGTACAAATTCTATTCTATTACGTCATTCTTCCACTTATCCATAATTCTAAAACTATAACAAATAAGAATTTTAATACTACTTCTATTAAATTTTTCAATATAAGCAGAGTGTAAAACCTATTAACGAGAATTGAGCTTGAGTCAACCATTGTCTAAATAACTAGAATTGATTTTTTGGATAGTTGACCCTTATCACTTATAAACCCTTTAACATTTTCATGTCTAGGCAATATGAGACATTCTAACACTCCCCTTCAAGTGCAACTTGAAACATATGCAGTGGTAACTGGACCGGGCCGTTGGGACTGGACATCCAGACAAACAATCGAGAAATTAATAATCCGAACCAAACCTATTTTGACACCATATTAAATTTTTTAATATAGGCATAGTATAGAGCCCATTAACAAGAATTGAGCCTAGGTCAACTATTGTCCAAATAATTAGAACTAGTTTTTTGAATAGTTGACCCTTACCGCTTATAAACCCTTTAACATTTTCATGTCTAAGCAATATGGGACACTCTAACAACTTCATTTAATTAAAAATAAATTATAATTAAATAAATTATAAAATTAGCAATCTTCTTAATTGCTAATTTATAAACCACCATATTAAATTATTAATTAAATAATTTATAAAATTAATAATTTATAAACTACCATAGCCTGGGGTTCGGGCTCGGTCCGGTCGATTGACATCTCTATATAGAATTTGGTTGACTCTAATTTTATATTAAAATTTTCTTATTTTTCTACTTTAAACATAATAGTTAATAGACAATTATATCTTTAATCAAAACATTAAAATATTAAATTATAAGAAAATTTTCATATCTTTACTAATTAAACACGACTTATAAGAATAACAAGCAGAAATAATACCGACAGCCTTGCAAATATTCTATTGGATTTAGAATACAGTTATGATGTGATGATAAATTAATCGTATAATTTCTAGTTGGTGTCATTGTATCCTTTTCGAACCTTATGTTAAATCAACATCAAGCCAAATTATTGTACTCTCCGTTACAATCACATCTACTTTATGCTTTACCATCTTTTCCCTATTCATTCCTTCCTTTTTTTCAATTTATCTTATACTTTAAAATAATTCATCATAGACCTATTAATTATAAGTCATTCTTTGAATTTAATCCGTTAATTAATTAAACCTTAACAAATTATCTTATTCTAAGTATTTGATTATTTGATTCTAAGTTGATAACTAGTTAACTTCTGATCAACTAAACATTCACTAGATTTTAAGCAAAACTAAAGTTAAACGGATAAGACAAAAGGTTTAAAATTTAAAAGATTCAATCAGTATTAGATTGTGAGAAAAGACTATTCTTATATATAAAAAAAATTTAAAGTTTAATTGAAAAAGAAAACTGTTAAATGAAAATTAATCAATTTATTTTACTTTATAAAAATTGATTAGTTTACAAAAACTGATCAACTAATTAATAAACTAAAAGTTTTTAATATAAAAACTATTAAACTAAATCAAACCCAAAAATTAACCAGTTCAAAAAAATTTTTAATTAAACCGACCAAATTGGTTTGATTTTTAAAACATTTTAATTGACTTTAAAACTAATCAAATAAAAACATAATTTATAAATTATTACTGCAATTATCTAATGATTTAATAATAACTTTAATTTTCATCGTTATTAAGAAAAATCTACGTCATGCTATACCACACGAAATCTTCTGTTCCCCAAATGATTTTTTAATCTTGTGCCAATTAATTTTGTCCATATATTTATGTAGGTCTTGTATAAATATATGGATGTGATTAACTAACATAAAGTTGGAATTGATTAATGGGAACAAAAGATTTGGTTCTCATATTGTACAAAATCAAATCTTTTGTTCAGTCAACTAGTTTCAATATTGTTTCGTTTAATCTCAATCTCCACATTTATATAATATTTACATAAATATATATCAATATAATCGAGAAGACGTAGCTCCATCCCATGCTGTACACGTTGGCTCATAATTGAAAGCAAAAGAATCTTTGTGGCCTTTGTCTTTTTTTTTTTTTTTGCATAAAGGGAACACGCAACAAATTACATATTAATTCTAGGAGAGTTGTCCCCCAACAAATCCTCTAACAGGAGGAGGTGGCACCCAATGGGTGTAGTCTCAAAATAAGTAATGCCTACATCGAAGTGACCAGCATATTTAGCAAGCCAGTCGGCGCAACTGTTACTCTCTCGGTAGATATGGCAATGACTAACAGTCCAATTTCGGGTGAAGAGTTCATTAATCCCCTGGACGATGGGTTTGAGAGCCTGAGAGCGGTGGGCTGCCGAAGAGAGAATAGCAATCACTGCAGTAAAGTCTACCTCTAGTACAATTTTGCGAAAACCTAGGTTCCATGCGTACTTGAGACCTGTGTAGACACCCTAAAGTTTGGCTAACATCGGATTGCACCAACCTAGATTCTGTGTGAACCCTCCAATCCAGGTGTCTGCACTATCCTGGAGAAGACCTCCTGCTGATGCTGAGGACGAGACCCGGTTGCAAGCTCCATCCGTGTTTAGCGTAATCCATCCGATAGGGGGTTTACTCCATCCGGTTCCCTGATCCTGTCAGGGGCGATGTCCAGAAAGAACTCGTTTGTGTCCCATGGCTGACTGGTGAAGGAGACCTGCATACGAAACAATGAGAGAAATAGGTGAGGAAGGCTAGTGAAACTGATCATCAAAAAGGGTCTTATTTCTCCATTGCCACAGGAACCAGCAAGTGAGGCCAAAAACACACAGCCAGTCCTAGCCAAACACCCGGCCGTGCTGAAGAAGATTGTAAGTGATCCACTCCCGGGTCGGCATACTATAAAAATCATGAGAAACAGGATGGGGAGGGAAATTGCTCCACACTTGGCGAGCTTTGAAGCAGTCGCGCACTGCGTGGAGCGAGGATTCCTCGAGGCGACAATAGATACATGCTCTATCCGTGGTGAATTATTTACGGACCCGAAGTTGGTTGGTGAGTAACCGTTCGTGAGCAAGGAGCCAAAGAAAAGTACGAATTCGAGGTGGACCCTGCTAGTCCCAGATCACTGTCCATACCTTGTGAGGCGAGGCGTCGGTTTCGTCCATGATCATTGAATAGGTGGAAGCTACGGTGAACTGACTTGTACTGGCCATTCCCCAGCTCAACTTATCCTGAACTAAATATTCCTTCGGAGGAAACATACCTGCAATGATCCTACAAATTGAGGCTGGGAGGTACTCTTGAATGGTATCCCACTGCCAATTGCCTTCTAAATCCACAAATTGTTGGACACTAAGAGATAAACTGGAATCAGGAAGTGGGGTTGTAGCATGGGAAAGAAGGGGTCTTGTGCCCACAAGGTCAACCCAGAATCGGGTTCGTGTACCATCTCCTATCATCCAATGCATTCCTTGTAAAATGAGGTGCCATGTAGCCTTATGCTTCGCCAAATCATAGACCCACCTTTAGCATCCAAGGACGTGGAGATATGAGTTACGTCAAAGTGATACTTCGCCGAGAGGACCTTCACCCATAAAGCCTGCAGCTTAATCAGCGACCAACCTAATTTTGCTAAAAAGCATCATTGGTTGCAAGAATGTTACGGATGCCTAGACCCCCATCTCTTTAGGTTTGTAAACTTCCTCCCATTTGACCAAGGGAATCTTATTAGTGCCGTTTGATGATCCCTATAGAAACTGGCGCGTAAGTCTCTCCAATTGATTGCAAAGGTTGCGGGAAAAACGGACCGTCTGTATCATGTAGCTAGGGAGGGTTGTAATGACCAATTGAGTCAGAGTGATGCATCCCACCATAGACAGCAGGTGGCAGGTCCAGCCAGATAAGCGCTTTTGAACCGTATCAAGAATGAATTGATAGGTTCATTTGCTGACTCTGTCGTGTAACAGGGGAACGCCCAGGTATTTGCCAAGATCATTCGTCCACTAAAATCCCAATGCCCTGGTTAAACAGTGAGTCGTCAAAATAGGGACATTTCTCGAAAAATAGCATTTGGATTTGTCCTGGCTAATACGTTGTCCGGAAGAGTCGCAGAACATATTTAGGATATCCGTAATAACGACCATTTGTTCAACTAATGCCTCAGCGAACAGAATGAGATCATTAGCGAAAAATAGGTGCGATAGCTGTGGCCCATTTCTACTGAGTGTAATAGGCTTCCATCTCCCCTGGGTCACTGCACGATTAATCAGGTGACCTAAACGTTCCATACACAGGACAAATAGGTACGGTGATAGGGTTTCTCCCTGACGAATACCTCTTTTAGGATTGAACGCATCGTTGAGTTCTCCATTCCAGTTTACCTGCAGGGGTGATGCTAGTAATTCACTTCATTATGAGGTTAATCAACGAATCCAAGATCCCGATGTTGATTAGGGTATCCTGGATGAAATCCCATGATAGCCTATCGTATGCCTTTTCGAGGTCTACCATTAAAGCCATAAGTCCGCTCTTACCCGTTTTCTTTTTCAAGGTGTGGATAACTTCTTGCATAATAATGATGTTATCCGTAATTAAGCGCTCGGGAACAAAGCTGCATTGGGTTGGAGCGACCAGATCGTCAAGGAAAGGTTTTAAGCGGTTTACGATGATCTTGGTAATAGCTTTATGGAGCACCGAGCATAACGCAATTGGCCGGAATTGCGTAATTGATGTGGGAGCTTTAACCTTCGGTATGAGGACCATAATGGTATGATTGATGTCAGCTTCCCATATTTCGTGTCGAAAAATGCGTTGAAGGAACACCGTCAGAGAGGGGCCGACAGTGTCCCATTGAGATTGGTAGAAAAGCGCAATGAACCCATCAAAACCCAGAGCCTTGTTGCGAGCCATACTGAAGAATGCTTCCTTGATTTCTTCTGGGCTGAGTGGTTCCCCAAGATCAGCACAAGCGTGCTGAGAGAGGGGAGGGAATTGGCCCTGAAGGTCCGGGGGGGGAACAGATTGTCGGCCATATATAATTGCTCGAGATAGTTTTGCGCTAGGAGCCTGAGACGCATGGGATCAGAGACCTCATTTCCATGTCCATCACGTAGTGAGTGAATCCTCACCTGACGTTTTCTGTTCCTTGTGATAGCGTGATAATATTTGGTGTTTCGGTCCTCGTGTTCTAACCACTGGCTTCTGGAACGCTGATGTCAATACAGTTCTTCTTGGTATAGCACCTGCTCTAACTCTGTCCGAAGATATTCCTCCAGCTCTCATAGAGAGGCCGAGTCCGAGTCATCTAGATGCTTCTGAATGCCTTCAAGTCTAGCCAAGAGTCTCTTCTTTTGGTGAAAAATATTGCTAAAAGAGTTGGTATGCCAGTGCTGTAATTTTTCCGAGAAACGCTTGAGCGTTGCACTAACGTGCTGATGGGTTGGGATCCAATTGTCAGTAACAAACTGCCCAAAGTAGCGACGGGTGAGCCAAGATGACTGAAATCTAAAAGGCCTATTCGTAGGAGGAGGGTGCGGTCAAGTATTAAGAGTAATGAGGAGAGGCCGGTGGTCAAATTTCAGGAAAGAGAGATGGGTAACGGAGGAGTGAGGGAAAGTATAATGCCACGTAGTAAAACATAAAACGCGGTCTAATCTGGTTGAAACAGATCCTCGCCGCCACGTGAAATGGGGTCCAAAAAACTCGAGATCTTGTAACTGGCAACTGTGCACATAATCCCGGAATTGCGAATTAACAACAAGATGCATGCGGGACCCTCCACGTTTGTCACCATTTTCCAATTTTGCATTGAAGTCCCCACCCAACAGCCAAGGTTCGAAATTGAAACTGGCAATTTTATGGAGGTAGTGCCGTAAATACTTTTGTAACGAGTTCGTCGGGCTAGTATAAATGGTAGTGAAGACAAAAGATTTATGGTCCCAAACGATACTGGTATGCACAAACTGGCGTTGAGCGATTAAAATTCGGACTACTATTTCTTGTTTCCAGAGAAGCCAGATACCCTCGGAATATCCTTCAGCTTCTACACGGAAAGAGTTGCTAAATCCCAAGCTTCTAATGACCTTCAACGCGCGCATCCCACTCATACGAGGCTCCACCAACACCACGAGCATCGGCTTATGGATACGGAAATAATTTTTAATAACAGGTGTTAAGTCAATTAAAATGCATATATGTTGGACTTAATTTTGGTTGATTTGTGAAATTTGTGTTCGTAAATTGATGGAATTAATTATTAAAAGTTCACAGGTAGTTGTTAATACCAAAAAGATGAAAAATGATCAAAAAGATGAACAATATGGAAAGAAATTCGAAAATTCCAATCTGGCTGAAATTCAAAGATTAGGCGTAGGCACGCCTAAGGACAGAATCCCAAATCTGCAAAATTTCCAGAATTGGAATTCAATTAGAACACAATCGCCAAGATTTTCTGGAGCCCTTTTCAAGAAGTTTCCCACTTAAACTAGAAGATTATCTAATTGGGATGAAATCTAATCAAGATTTTGAAGAGATTGAATTTAATTAGGAAGCCAATGTTGATTTCCGTATGTATATGGGGTTTAGGGTTGCTAAAAGAGGATCATCATCGTATTCTCTATTTTTTTTCCAGGAAGTGCCGCACTTTTCTTCTTGTTATTTTCCAGTTGTTGATTTCTAAAACAGATCCATCGCTTATTCTATCCTAGACTGCCGCAATTGAGTTTCTTCTTATCCTTCTTTGCCACGTCTTGAGTCCTCCAGTAGCATCATCTATCGACGCACTCAACCTT
>JAOSBL010003288.1:0-10303 GCA_027568915.1 Erythroxylum roraimae | reverse complement strand
AAAACACACAAAAACTCACTCCAATTAATTTTTCACATACAATTTCCACATTAATCGCAATAAAAGTCCATTTAGGCCCAATACCGGGAAATAATCATGAATGCATGTATAGTTATTTTTCATGTGCAAAAATTCACTGTTGACCAATACCAGTATGCATGAAATTTTTCAATTAATCCCAATCCCTCTCATCCTATGCTAAATTACTATTTTACCCTTCCTGTCGGGGGTGGGATGTTACAATTCTAGCATTGGAGCAAAGCTGCTTAACAATACAAAATGGATTACTCAAGGTCGTGTAGATAAAGCTTACATCAATCGACAACTATATGGAAGTAGTGATCCAAAAGATAAGAAGGCTTCAATCCTTGTTCCGAAGGCTAGGGTTCTACATTCACTGCTTCTTCACTGTGTTCTACCAAGATTAGGCTCGAAGGACCTTGTGATAATGAACGATGAACATTGTTTGTTTCATCTACTTACTCACCAACCCATTAATCTTCCGTACGTGATTTTAAAGTACATGATGAAGTCAAAGGGAGATTCTAGCTCTTTACCTTATGGTATGCTATTGACAAGGATTTTTAGAGAATCCGGCATCTTACTTGATAGAGGTAACTAGATGAAGATGGATGTGAAGAGTATTATTAATGCCACTACTATTCACATAATGGGAATAAAGTTTGAAGATGAGGCGGATACAGGTTCTACACTAAAAGCAAGGTATGAATGGGAGCTTATAGTAAGACGGAGCAGGAGTGAACGTGTTACGTCTGCAAGAAAAACAAAAACTAGATCGACAGGAAGAACATCAATGGAAGAAAAGGCTGAGCAATCGTCTCATGTGTTAATACAAGCTAAGACGATTCTACAAAAAGAGGAAAGCTGGGTTCAACAATCATCGCAATAAGTGTCATTGAAGAGAAAGGTGGAGACACTTCAATCAGAAAAATCCAAACAGTCAAGAAGATCACCGAGACTATTAACCTTACGACAACAAGAACAGAAGAAGCAGAAATCTCTGATTCTTGGCAGAGATTCTGAAAAGCAAGAGAAAAAATAGTAGCCTACCAGATCAATTGTCTCTTTTTTGCAAAGTCAATCAGTAAAATCATCTGGAGAGATAGAGGTAAAAAGGAAATTAGTATTTGAGAGGAAGAAGTCTCAAAAACAACTTTCTTCTAAACAAGCAGAAGAACAAAAGAAGGTGAAGCCCAGTCTGAAAAAGGTTTCTTCATCTGATGTTCAACAGAAGACAAAGACAGTTGAACACCAATTGGAACCTTACAATCCTTCTCAACCAATCAACAAAAAGGATTTGAGAATGAAGATTATAGAAGAATCAGTACCTGTTCGAAGAAGAAACTCAATTATTATCAGAGAACCTTCGAAAAAGTCAGTCAAGGTACAAGTCGAACCTATACCGATTAATGATCAGACAATACATCTTCTAAGTCATGAAGAAAGAAGACTATATGGTATTCTGTGAGATGAGAAGGCAGAACCATATCCAATGAAGATTTCAAAGGATCGGTATACAATCTATCTGATTACGAACAGAACATCGATAAAAATTATGCCAAATATACAACTAAGATGTTCAACCCTTGTGAGAAATGAAGAAAAAGGGAAAAAGAAAACGTTTCCTAAAAGGAATGAAGATGATCTTACAGAAGAGCATATTCAAGTAGCTGTGAAGAACATAGATGATGCATGTACTATAGCTCAATCTAGAGGTATCTATGTTTCACAACATATATCAAGGGCATCAGGAAGTCAATTTGGAGTTTTTACCACAGATGAAAACTGCAAGGTAGTTGGCAAAGTGACAGAAGAACAGTATAGAAGTATCACGATTAAAGGTATCAAGTTCAATTTAGAAACCTTTGTGCATCTACTTATGCATTTTAGACCCCTGGGTTTCATACCTTTAGCTGAAAATGTGTTACACCTTCTTGGGCAACCAATTCCTAAACTTCATGATCTCCTAGAAGGAAAACAAACCTTCAGACTACCCATAATCAAAATTATAGAGTTAGACATTTTACCTTCAGAACCATCTGTTATTGAAAACTTTCATTTACTTAGTGAAATACAACAAGATCCTACTATTAATTTGGAGTTCCTGAAGCATTTCATAAAGTGGACAGAAGCAAGTCACAAGCAGAAGGAAGTTCAGGAAGCCTTAGCAAAAGAAATTGAGGAACTACATACTAAGGTTGATGAATTGGCTGACTCAGTGGGTGATCTTCATGAGGAAGTAGCACTTTTACAGGTTACTATTGAACAAGATCTCAAAACGATCCACACTGACATGCAACATATGTTTTCTAAAATTCTGAAGCGTCTATGATGAACTATTTTTTTGATTAATAACAAATAAGGGGAGAAAAAGAGGAGAACGAGAAGAGAAGATAGAAAGCATTGTATATATCTTGATATCTTGCATTGTGATAGAAGGCATTCTATATATATTGATATCTTGTATGCATTTCTTATGTTTTTTCTTATTATTCGTCTGAATATCATTTTATCTTCTAACATTATGCTTATTTGTTATCATCAAAAAGGGGGAGATTGTTAAGTCAAGAGGAATTCACTTCTATTAATTTTGATGACAATCAAATAATAATAATCTTAGAAATATATGAATTGTTTTGACAAGTTTGTTAAGTGTGAGAAAAAATGTAAGTAACACTTAGTCAAATCCAGAAGATGCGTGATCAACAACAGATGACATATCTACAACAGACGATACGTCAACACCAGACGAAGCACAACACCAGACGAAGCGCGATACCAGACAAAGCGCAATATAAGACGAAACGTGATAACAAAAGAAGTATTATTCCAGATGGTACAAAAGGAAGATATTCTAGAATGTCTGTTAGTCAGTTAGTTGGAGTTAGTTACAGGACTCAACTAATAACGGTTTCTAGAAGATCCAAGAAGTAGTTTCTCAAGAAGACAGTTGGAGACTTAAATACTAGTTCTAATCAAAGACTAAGCACAAATTTTTTTTCAGAAGAGAGAAAATTTGATTGTACAATACTTAGAGAAATTCTGTATTCAAAGTGCGAAAAAAAGAGAGCGAATACAACTGTAACATGAAGCTCAAACAATATCTTTCCTAAGAGACAGAAAGAAAGGCTAGAGCCTAGAGAGGCTAAGATAGTAGATAAAGAATACTTTATGAGAGAGACCTGAAGAGGCTTTGCAAATGTAGAAAGAATACTTGTAAAGTTGAAGAGTATAGTGAAATCTCAGACAAACTCCAAGGACTGGATGTAGCCTAAGGTTAAGGGTGAATCAGTATAAAATCGCGGCGTCTATTCTTTAACCCTTATCTTTCAATTTTCTGGTTTTCAGACGAGTAGATAATATTACTTGCGATTGCATTACTTATCAACTTTAGTAAATTGTTTTTTGTGATCATCTTAATTTTGTAAAGAAATCTAAAAAGATTAATATTTTTGAAAAGATTACACAATTTAACCCCCCTTCTTGTGTATTTTACATATTTATACCTTATTTCTATATTAACAAGTGATTTACTTCAGTAATTTGATATAGTATGACCATATGTAGATAGTTGAGTAAGTCAATATAGGATTCGTCACTTTAAAGTAATTAGAGAGAATAATCTATTGTTCTTGATTAGTAATAATTTATGAAATTATCTGGCCAGAGTGAATTGATATTTTAAAAGGAGTTTTCAAATTTCAATTATAAATCAATTACTAATTAGCAAGAACGAACATGATTGGATGATAAGAGTAGATACTGCATTCATACTCTATCCAATTAGAATATTGAATGCCGAAAGTATTAAATTATACATAATAGCCATACATAGATAGGTTAGGTCAATCACTTTGATATTCTTGATATTTGGGTAATTATGACATGTTACTAGACATCAATCATGATTTATGATTGTGAATTATTTAATTGGAGAATTAAAGACAAATTAAAAGGATTTTTAATTTATCTAATTCTAATTGTGAATTAAAATTATAATTTATAATCATTGTCAATTTATTAGGAACTTAATGGGTCATACATCAAAGACCAATTTATAAAAGAAATATCAATTTAATTAAGTTGGACTTAATTACAAAGTTTGAGAAACTTTGGGATCAAATATGAGATATTTGATTTTATTAAAATTAAATTAATTATAATTAAAGAGATTTAATTTTAATAAAAGACTATTATGATTTTTCTATTTAAAGGGCAGAGCTTTTTAGAAGCTAGCACTTTTTGTCTTCTTCCTCTCAAAGCAGTTTGGGAATTGCTCTGTGGATACCATCAGAGGCTGGACAATTGGACAGCTCATGATTGATCAATCAGAAAAAGTTTCCAAGTATTTTTAAACAGAAAGCGAACATTGTATAATTTCTAAATCAATTTGTGTTTTATTCAAGTTTAATTAATTATCGGGATCCACTTAGAGTAAGTAAAAATTTTTGTTTTTCGCTACGCCCGTGATTCGATCATAGTTGGATTCCAACAGTGGTATCATAGACTCCTTTAATTGTTAATCTTGATTTAGAGGCTTGATTATTGCTGATTTGATGTATTATGCTTTGGTTTTGTTTCGGAGCCATTTCATGACTGTTATTGTTTTGTATTTCACGAATGTTATTGTTTTGAGTTCTGCCGAAACTAATCCTCTATGTTCATTTCTAGAAATCGATTCTCCCTAATATATGAGATTTCTGAAAAATTGTTTTCTGAATCCCTGTGTTAATTGATTATGCATGATTTGGAATTTTCTTCTCTGGGCATATACGATGACTATACAATGGGTTTAAGGTTTTCTGAAATCCTTATACTGCTTATGTTTTTGATTGAAATCCCTAATTTTCTACTGCATCCATTTTTGCTGAATCTAAACTCCTAAGATTTGCATCTGGGATGTTTATGTTTTTGTTGGGTTTCTGCTTATTCTCTGCATATGCTCCTTGCTCATCTATATGTCTGAAGCCTCTCACTGTAGCCTTAATGTGACTAATAAACCTTTGGGTTTATGGTCCAAACTACTATCCACACTTGCAAAACTAGCAGTGTTTTGCTGCTGGTGATTATGGGTTGGTGATGCCATTGATTTGATGTCACCACCGTGCAAAACCGATGGGTGAAAACTCACCTATGAACACAAGGCGCCACAAAGGACGACGATTAGTTCACTGGTGTGGACGATTATGAGACCCGACGGATGATGGTTTGGAAACGTGGAAGATAGGTTACGTCGTGACTAAAGAAACGAGGGAGTTTGGGTAAAAAACTTGGAAACATGGAAGGAACAGTTTCGAAAGGTAAGGAGATGGTTTTCGCCTCACAGGTTGTCTCTAGTAGACGTGATTGGTGCTTGCACTGTATGCCAGTCAACCACCTTTGAACGTAGGGCACGTGCAGTGCACGCTCCCCGCGTGTCCTCATTTGGTGCGTGCAGTCCCCCAATCCCTTTTATGTGTTTTAAAAATGTTTTTAAAAACATAAATTGTCAATTTAATTAATTTAATAGAGATTAAATTAATTTCAACTCCTAGTAAAATTGAAAAGTGTTTTACTAATTTTTGAAAATTGTTTTCAAAGGGAATTTTTATTACGAAAAATTTTGGAATTTAATTTAATTTTTCAAGAGTTGAATTATTAAATTAAGTTTTTATCAAATCAATAATTAGAATCAAGCAAAAGTTTTAAATAATTTCTTTCATAATGGGATTATGTTTGAAATTATAAATATAATGAGATTATATTATTTTGATGAGATCGGAAATTTTTGAAATTTTAAATCCCTCAATAAAATATTAAGTACACGTTATAAATGTGAAAGTTATCCATTACTTGAGAATAAAACCAGAATTCTGTTTATTGTTTGGCTTGTTGAGTAAACTCAAGGTCACTTTAACTCGGATATGTTTTATCTTAAATTAATGAGTTCTACTTAACTAAAATTGTAAGATTTGGATGAGTAAACTCATGATCATATAAATTTAGAGACACGGTTAGAAATAATATATTTGATATATTTTTGGCAAAAGTTGCCACCTAACGGTTCTAGGAGTCACATGAGATGTCAATAAAAAGTTATTTTCTACCAATTTATTTTTAGTTGGTTTGTTGAGCAAACTCAAGATCAATTAATTTTAAATAGGATCCTAGCACAATAAGAAATTATTTGATAATTTTTCAATATAATAGTGTGGGCTATTATTTTGAGGAAAATAGTGAGAGTAATCAAATATTTTTAAGTCCTTATTTTATTTGATTTTTGGATATAAACTAATATATGCTCTTTTTATGTTTTTTGGTTTTTGAATTTGAAGATGAGTACCAACCTGACATTGAGGAGCATTATGAATGCTAACAAGTTGACTGGACCTAACTTTTTGGATTGACTACAAAACTTAAGAATAGTTCTTAGGCAAGAGAATAAGTTGTACGTTCTTGATACTCCTGCTCCATCAGAACCTTGTTTAGATGCAACTTATGAAGATTGGGAGATATATCAGCGTTATGTTGATGACGTTGAACAAGCTACATGTATGATGTTAGCTTGCATGTCTCCTGAACTTCAGAGGCAGCATGAGAACATGGATGCACCTACTATGATACTGCATCTTAAGGAGTTATTTGGTGCACAAAGTAGGGTGGAGAGATATCAAATCTCTAAGGCACTATTTCAATGCAAGATGACAGAAGGATCTTCAGTCAACGCTCACGTGTTGAAGATGATTGGGTATATTAAAAAATGGGCCCAATTAGGTTTTATCATGGACCACGAGTTAAGCGTTGATCTGGTGCTGCAGTCTCTGAGTTCGAGCTTTTCATAGTTCGTCATGAACTTCAACATGAATCAGAAGGTCATGACACTGCCTGAACTGTTGAATATGCTTAAGAATGCGGAAGGATGCCTCAAGAAGGAACCCAGTTCTGTACTTGTTGTTAGTTCTTCTAAAAGCAAGAAAAAGGGCTTTAAGAAGAATAATAACAAGAAATCGAAGGCTTATACTAATGTAGTAAAAGCCAAAGTAGGTGTTAAAAAGAAGAGTAATGACAAGGGCACATGTTTTCATTGCAGAGTCAATGGACATTGGAAGAGGAACTGTCCATCTTATCTTGCTAGCCTGAAAGATAAAAGGCTTAAGGAAGCTGTCTCTTTCAGTATGTTTATGATTAAGATCAATCTTTCTACTTCTGTTCTACATTCTTGAGTATTAGATACTGGTTGTGGTTCTCACTTATGTAATAACATGTAGATGTTAACAAGGTGTAGATCATTGAATAAAGGCAAAGTGGACCTGCGAGTTGGCAATTGAGCAAGAGTTGTTGCATTAGCTGTAGGAACTTGTAGTTTAACTTTGCCTTCTGGACTTATATTAGAACTTAATAATTGTTATTATGTTCCTATTATTACAAGAAACATCATTTCTATTTTTTATTTGGATTTGAATGCATTTGTCTCTATAATTAAGAATAACAGCTGTTCTTTTTATAAAGATGATGTTTACTATAGATTTGGATTGCTTATAAATGGTTTGTATAAGTTAGATCTAGAAAGGCCGATTCTTAACATAAATAGTAAGAAAAGAAAATTAAGTAACCAAACTCCGTCTTATTTATGGCATTGTAGGTTACGTCATTTCAATAAAACTAGAATCACAAAATTACATAAAGAAGGATATTTGGATCCTTTTGATTATGAATCATATAAAATTTATGAAGCTTGTTTATTGGGAAACATGACCAAACTACCCTTTAAGGGAAAGGGTCAACGTGTTAGTGAGTTACTAGAATTAATACATTCAGATGTATGTGGACCTATGTCCACAAATGCTAAAGGTGGATACTTATATTTCGTTACATTCATAGATGACAATTTTAGATATGGTTATGTGTACTTGATGAAACAAAAGTCTGAATCATTTGAAAAGTTCAAAGAATTTAGACTAGAGGAAGAGAAATAAACTGGTAAAAGTATTAAGACATTTAGATCAGATCGAGGTGATGAATATTTAGACCATAAGTTTCTTGGTTACTTAAAAGAGAATGGGATTCTCTCACAATGGTCTCCTCCTGCAACTCCACAACATAATGGAGTTTCTGAGAGGAGAAATCGTACACTATTATATATGGTGCGTTCCATGATGAGTCATGCATTTCTTCCTATATCCTTTTGGGGATACGCAATTGAAACCGCAATATATCTTCTAAATAAATTTCCATCTAAATCGGTTGATAAGACACCATACGAGATATGGACTAGTAGAAGACCTAGATTATCACACTTAAAGATTTGGGGATGTGAAGCTTATATGAAGCATGCTATATCTGATAAGCTTCAAGCTAAATCAGATAAATGCAAATTTGTGGGATATCCAAAAGCGAGTTTCAGTTATCAATTCTATCACCTTATTGAGCAAAAGGTGTTTGTCTCAAGACATGTTACATTCTTAGAAAGATAATTTATTCTCACAGAAAGTAGTGGGAGTGAGGTTGAACTTAGAGAAGTTCATGAACCACAAATTCACATCGACATGGAACAAGAAACTTAAGTTGATACATATGATGTTCAACCGAGAGTTCAAGAGACACTTAGTCCGCGATGAACTCGGAGGATACGTCGTCCTCCCACCAGATTAGATCTACATATAGAGCATGGAAAGGATAATGTATCACTAATACATGATGAGCCTACTACTTTTAAAGAAGCAATGTCAGACATTGATTCTTTAAAATGACAAGAAGCCATGAAATTCAAAATGGAATCCAATTACACTAACAAAGTGTGGACTTTGGTGGATGCACATGGAGGTATAGTACCTATTGGATGCAAATGAATTTTTAAAAGAAAAACTGACATGGATGGAAATATACATACGTACAAGGCAAGGTTGGTGGAGAAAGGTTACAGAAAAAAACAAGGAGTTAATTTTAATGAAACATTTTACCAGTAGCAAGGCTTAAATCCATAAGGATTTTATTAGCTATAGTAGCATACCATGATTATGAAATTTGGCAAATAGATGTCAAAACAACATTTCTTAATGGGAATTTGCAAGAGGATGTGTATATGACACAACCTGAAGGTTTTGAATCCAAAGAATTTCTTGATCAAGTATGCAAGTTGCAAAGGTCCATTTATGGACTTAAGCAAGCATCGTGGAATTGGAACATCCGTTTTGATGAAACAATCAAAGAGTTTGATTTTATAAAAACTATGGATAAACCTTGTGTTTACAAGAAGATAAGTAAGAGTGCAGTTGTTTTCTTAGTGCTTTATGTGGATGACATATTACTTATTGGAAATGACATTTCAATGCTTCAGTCTGTTAAGATATGGTTATCTAAGAACTTTTCCATGAAGGATATAGGAGAAGTAGCTTATACACTAGTTATAAAGATCTATCGAGATAGATCAAAAAGGTTGCTTGGATTATCTTAATCCACGTATATAGATAAAGTGGTTTAGCATAGAGAATTCCAAGAGGGTATTCTTACCTATATCGCATGGGATTTCTCTCTCACAGAGTATGTGTCCACAGTACAAAAGGAGAGAGATAAAATGGATTATATTCCATATGCTTCAACAATTGGTTCAATCATGTATGCGATGCTATATACTAGACCAGATGTTGCTTATGCCTTGAGCATAACAAGCAGATATCAAGCTAATCCTGGTGAGGGTCACTGGACGATTGTGAAAAACATCTTAAAGTACTTAAGAAAGACTAAAGATATTTTTCTGGTCTATGGAGGAGTTGAGTTGAGAGTTCAGGGTCATTTGGATGCCAGTTTCCAGTCTGATCAAGACTATAGTAAATCACAGTCAGGGTATATTTTTACTCTTTATAGTGGTGTGGTTAGTTAGAAGAGTTCTAAAATACCAACCATCGCAGATTCAACGACCAAAGTAGAGTACATTTCAGCATTAGAGGTGGCAAAGGAAGCAGTTTGGATCAAAAAGTTCATCACTGAACTTGGAGTGGTTCCTAGCATTGTTGAGCCTACAGTATTGTATTGTGACAACAACGGTGCTATTGCACAAGCAAAGGAACCTAGGTCTTATTATGTCACGACCCGGTACCACATCGGGCCCATGACAACCGCCACATAACCGGGCTAAGGACACTAACGGTATCCTTAATCCGACTATGCAAGACTAACTAAATACCAATTCTTTTCTTTTTTTTTTGAAAAATTTGGGCAGCACAACAGCTATATTTTTAAAATCTCAAAACCTGCAAACGATTTCAAACACACTTCTATATTCACATCCAACCACAACTCCAGG
>JAOSBL010003263.1:0-10306 GCA_027568915.1 Erythroxylum roraimae | reverse complement strand
TCCCTAAGTTTGGTAGATTGCAAAAACATAAGTCATATTCCGAGTAGTGGAGTTGGACTTCTAGAAGCTGTTGAAAATCTTAACCTCCGGGGTTGCGAGAATTTGAATACATTCCCAGAAGTTTCAAGCAACATAAAGTATCTAGATTTAAGTGGGACAGCTATAGAACATATACCTTCATCATCAGTTGAACACCTTGGCAAATTGGAAGAATTACGAATGTTGTTTTGTGATGAGCTCGAAAGCCTTCCAAGCAACTTTTTCGACGCGTTAACATCTCTTAGAACACTTAATTTGGAGGAGTGTCCGCGCCTAAAGAAGCTTCCTGAAATCTCAGAGAACATGTATAGTTTAGAGCAACTTCAATTAGGTTGTACAGACATAGAGATACCATCATCTATTGGCAATCTAAAAGGGCTGAAGATTTTAAATATTTATAGTTGCCCCAAAATTACTTTTGTGCCTAAAAGTGTGGCTAATTTAGCGAGTCTCGAATATGTACATCTGGGAGGTCACCCATCGCATCATCCGGTTATAGACCACAGATTATTGCCTTGGTTGTTAGAGGGCACCTCTTCTTTAAAAAATTTGATCCTTCACCGCCTTAATTTAAGGGAATTACCCAAGGACTTGAGCTTTCTATCTTCTGTAACTCGTTTAGATTTAAGTGAAAATAATTTTGAGAGAATCCCCACATTCATCAAACAACTTTCTAACTTAAGAGAGATTGATCTAAGTTATTGCCAAAGGCTTATATCCTTGCCAGAACTTCCATCAAGTGTCATTTGGTTAAGAGCTCATAATTGTACATCATTAGAACAAATATGGACCCTTAAACAGCTAGTCTTTGAGTCGGAAGGCTTTGAGAAGAGATTTTGTTTAAAGAACTGCTTAAAGCTGGATGAAGATGAATGCCAGGAAGTTGCAGATGTATTGTTAAGGTATCACAAGCCAAGGGTATGTAACTACCTTTTTCTTCTCTTCTTTATTTTGTGCTGGTATAATCACTAATTTGAGTTTTGTGTTCTTATGGTTTAGGTTAAATATCGCATTTATTATCCTGGAGGTAGAATACCAAAGTGGGTCAAGTATCAAAGTATTGGTGATTCAGTGGAAGTCCCCATTCCTTCTCGTTGGCTTAATCGTCGTTTGTTGAGAGTTGCTTTCTCTGTGTGCATTAAGTCTTTAAGGAAAGGTTTTCATCATGGGGATCTCAATCTTAGATGTGATTGCTATTTTGGAGACAATAACCATGTTTCCTTCCCAGATTCAACAATTTGTAAACAGTCCATTGGGGATGCACTTAAGGAGCACGTGGTAGTCATCTTTCGTGATATATTTTTCCATTCGATACATGGATATGGTTATTCATTAGGGGATGTAGCCTTGCTCAAGTTCAGTTTAAACTATTGTGGTGGAAGTATGAAAATCCTGAAGTGGGGGGTCACTCCAGTGTCTTCCAAAGATCAAGATGAACTCTGTCAAACATTCGAGTTTCCTACTCCAAAGTCCACTGTGAAGATAGAAGAAGCTGTTGTTGCCGACTCAAAAGTCAGAAAAAGAAGGAAGAATACTGCATGTGGACAACTGTCCACATGCAAGAAGAAGATTAAAAAATGATGGCAGGCCAGCTGTGGACAGTCGGCGTATGGGAGGCCTAAGGGTCCGGATCCTCTACCTAACTTTGTCTCAGCACAAAAACATCGTCGTTCTAATGACAAAAATTCACACACGCTGTTAATCTTCCAATTTTCACGCAACTCTGCATCTTTGTCGTCTTCATCTTCATTCTTGCTAGTGCCCTAAAATTGTCATCTATTCTCAATCTGTTTGTCGCCGCTCTCTGCCTAATTCCTCACCGCTCTCTGTTCAGATTTGACTGTGTTGGGGCATTCTATTATGATATGTTGAGAGCCAATATGCTATTCGTTGTAGTTATGACATCCAATTATTATGCAAGGCTATTGTCCATCTAGATCTGCTGTTGCAAAATTTTGAGCACAGGCAGTTTATGTTGATTTCATGAAGCAATGGAATATGGAGTTTATTTCTCGTAAAGGTTGGTTTGGCAACTCTTTCTACAAATATGTTTAATATGAAATTTGCTCATGGCCATGTATTTCGTAAGAGTATATGGTTCTTGAATGTGCACAGGTTTCCAGAAATAGCAGGAGCTCTGGATTTTGCACTCTCAGCTACCACTCTCGTACCTGTTTAGAATGGAGAATCCAATGGCTTAACTTTGAAACAGAGTACCACTCTCTTGGAGAGCCCCTGCTATTTCTTGTTAGAGAGAAGATGTTCTTATTGTCTGTTCCTCAGACAAGTTCCTTCACTTATGCCTATAGCTGCTTTCAAGGTCTTACGTTTTATAGCAAATTTGATGTATTTGAGTGACAATGTCCATGAAAGACATAAGCTCCACGGTGCTAAATTCCTATTTATTGCCTTATAGATAGTCGAGCTGGTTGTCATCTGGATTGGCTGCTAGGAGGATGGGTAATGTTGGCACCACGTCTGGGTTTGAATGGGCAACTTTTGCTGCTCCTGATGATTTTGTTGATGTATGTATTATATCGTGATTCTACCATATCTGTTACTTAAGACAGAGTAGCATTTATGTGTTTGCATGTTTATTACCCTATAGTGCCCATCTTTGTTTGTCTACATTTGGCATTCGATAGCATGCTTTGTCCATCTAAATTCTATTTTCAGTTCTACATTCTTGTACCCAGATTTGCAAACTGTATTTGCAGTGTACCCGATTGTATCAGCACCACTTGTGAATGCTTAATTAGCACTGTTTTTTTTTTTGCAGATTATTCATAACATTAAATTTCTCTCCAAGGAGGTTTGTGGGAACTATATTGAACATGTAGTTAAGCTTCTATCATCATGTTCTGCTGATATTCTCTATGTAGTAAAGCAAAGCATATTGCAAGGTTGAAAATCATTGAATGATTTGGCACCTCTAGCTATTAAATCGATCACAGATGCATTGGTTGATAAGACTGTCGAGGTAAAACTTTCTCATGAAAGCTTGCTCACTTAATCTGATAGGAATGCTTGAGCTTGAAAGCCCTTTAAATAGTTTAATTCATTAACAATTTTATGGAGTTTCATTTGTTTGTAAATGTTGGACAGGACTTGAGACAGGTGAAGGGGATAACTGCAACTTACAGGATGACTAATAAGCCTCTTCCTATAAGACACTCACCCTATGTCTCTCGTGTCCTACAACCACTAAAGGTGAAGTCTTGTCAGCTTGCTATTATGTCTCCTTTTTAGAATAAATATCCTAACTAGTTTTTCACATTTAGACTAGTTTTAGGTCTCATTCATTGCTTCTTGCTGAAGTAGTATGTGATATTTAAAAAGCTTGTGTTCCAAAAGTTAGACTAACAAGAATTTAAGATTTTCAAAATAGATCCATGGTGTACGAATCCAAAAGTTAGTCTAACAAGAATGTAAGATATTCAGAATAGATGCATGGTGTACGTAACTTTGTAATGGAACAAGGACAGGTTTCTTTGTGTTAATGCAAATGCGTTAGGCTGTTGTCTAGTAACTAAACAATCCTGTCAGAACTTGTTTCCAATACCTAAGCTTTGTTGAAACTGCTCATAATCACATGTTTAACTCTTTGCTTTTCTGTAGTTCTATGTTCATCATAATGGATGCCTCTGCAACCTTCGAACTAATCTCTGAAATTGCAGATTAGTAGTCAGGTGCTTGAGTAATTATTCTTTTTCACAGGTACTTCTGGATGGTGAAGGAGCTATGACATATTTGACTAAGGAGACTAGTAATGAATTATTACATGGTGATACAACCGATATTACTGGTTGCTACTATGAATTAGCTGCTGAACTCGTTAATGTGGAAAGAAGAACATCCTTTTTTGAGTATTTGAACTCCTGATGTGGGCTTTTAGCTGACTTTTTTGTGTCATTATCTAAGCAAGGAAAATTAAGTCTTCACTTCAGAGAATATTCTGATGCTTGTAGGACCCCTCCATCAGCTCCTTGACTAACTGGGCTGGCTGAAACTTGTTTTGGTGCTCCTCTAAATTCAACTGTTAAATCAAGGGTTATTGATTTAGGATTGTGTAGAAAGCTTGAGTTTTGAGGTTAGAGGACTCTTGTTCTGCATTGCAGAAAAGATAATGCAACTAACTCTACATTGAATTTGACACCATCTGTGTACCATTCGTAGTGCTTTAACGTTTTTTCTTAGGTTCTATATTTTGTCCATAGAGATTATGTTTTATGATGTATGACTAACCAAGATGACAATTTAAGAGCAATATTGTATAGAGTGTGTCAATTAGCATATGCTCCACTTATATTGAACAACGTTTTTAGTATTCATATATATTCTCATTTGTTGTGTTTGCTTATTTCGTCTCTCTGGCTGATTCCTTTGTTTTCTTACCTCTCAACCTGTGTGTTTGTCCTGGAATGGTCTTGATGATTGTTTACTGTTTGAAAAAATTCTAGGAGAGCTGATATTATGGTTTTCAGGTCTTGTACATGAATCATCACTTTGGATTTCTCCTTTGAAAAGGGATATCTGAAAAGCTTCCAATCGAAGCATCAAGATGGTAATTTTGTATTGGTTTTGGACTTAAAGAGTGGTGGTGATTGCTTAGAGAGGCAGTATTTGTGACCTAACAAGTATAACCTTCTGGTTCCATGTTCCTTCTCATTACAGTTAGGAAGGCGTAATAATATTTGAACTTGTAACTAATAATAAAGTATTAACAAAACAAATACAGATGTTCTCATGAAATCTAAGGTAAGGGTATATGTATCCAAATCTCTGACGTGCCATGAACATGTAAAGCATGAAGTTTAAGAAGATGAAGATGAATCATTGGTGTAGGGGAAAAAGAAGCAGAATTTTATCACTCTTTTGTGTACTATTCACAAACACCTGATCAACTAACTATGTAACAGATGTTAAAATAAAAGAATAGAAAAACAATTTGTTCAGCAAAAGAGAAGAGCATATTAAATAAAACAAGGGGAAAAAATATTTGGGTTGATTTGTATGCATAAGAGAAGAATGCTCCTTAATGAAGGAATATAATGTGTTAGCTTTCCAATATTTCAATAAATATAAAAGACAAAGCTATATCATGAAGATGAGTTCAACTCTATACAAACATAATTCTATTGTAGGACAAACATAATTCTATTGTAGGACATTCAGTTTGAACAAAATTACAAGATCTTGAAGTTGTTTCTTCAAAATAATTTGGGTCTATGTTGTTGCTTTTATCGTCAAAAAAATATGAATGTCCAGGATTTTGCCAAGGAAAGTCAGAAACTTGCCACATCTTTTTGGAACATGACAATAAACGTCGGTTCATCATGGCGAGAGAAAAATATGATCCGTAACCAAAAGCTCCCCTATCAACCTTGTGAAGTGTAGCAATATAGTCCACGTAATAGAGAGAATGACCAGTTAGAAGGATGTTCACAAAGTATGAGTTTTTAAATACCAAAACCACACTTAGGAAGGAGATATAGAAGGTAAAAGGTTGATATAGAGTTGAAAATGTCTGGCACAAGTCATAAATCATATGAAAGTGCATCCAATCCAGTATAATTCATGAGAACACTGCAATGCGGTTGTCGAGGCAACCTAATCACTTCAGAGATTGTGGGAACAAAATGTTCATATGAAACAAAAATCAGCAAGAGATTAATAGTGTAAGACTTTTTGTTTTGAAAGGCCATATTCATTCACAACAATTATTAAAATCAGGATACTGATTTTATAAATCTGAATTCTCCACTGTAAATAGAATTAGAAGTGCAAAAATTTAGAAGAAAAAAAGATCAATCATTTTCTTTAAGCAACATCTGACCCTGAGTCATTTTGAACAGCACATGTCTATAATTTTATGGTACATTCATAGCTCATAATTTTAAAAATGTTTTAAGTGATGGCTATTTGAACTGTATCAATTATCCCAACACAACAGAGATTAATCCAACACAACAAGAGCTTAATCCAAGAATCAGTTCTCTAAATCATACCTGCTACACTTATTTGATTGTAAGGACATCACCCACAACTTAATTTACAAGCACACCAGAAGCACAAAATGACTGATGACTCCAAGTTCTATGTTCTTTGATTGTTAACAATGTAGTTCTGCATAGGAGTATATATCTGCATTGTTAAAGAGACAATCTTGGCTTTTTTAACGGAAGTCAAATGGTTTCCTTAAAAGTTAGCTATTCAAACATTGCTCCTCGTTCTCATTCAAATATATGATCAATTATTGTATCAAGCACTAATGAAGTTCTAATGAAAGAAGGTTTTTTAGTCTTATGGTTAAGACTTTTTGAGCCGGAACAAAACAACAGTACATCCTAATACATGCTTTAAACTGAGCTGAATTTACAATTTACCACTCAAAAAGAGAAATCTTGTGAAAATTGAAATCTTTATCCTAATTTATTTAGAAATTTCTCACTTAAAATATGTGTGTTAATTTCTTCATTCTTATTTAATTGCGAAGTTGCTTTATTTCGGTTATTTTTCACAAGAGAAGCTGACTCAAACTAAAAGGATAGTGCTTTAAGTTCATTACTCCGATTGGGGGGTTCTTAATTCTTCACTTTCATTATGCTGTCATTGTCAGAAATGTCCATGTACAAACAATGCAGGAAACATTTAATCAAGAGAATAAGGAGACTCCAATGTCCACGGTGAAGGTAGAAGAAACTAACCTAATCTAAAAAGGTCACTGCTTTAAGCAGGGGCGGATCTAGAATTTTTTTTGAGTGGGGGCAAAATTTTAATAAGGATAAAATTTTATTTTTAATAGGGACAAAATTTTAATTGGAGTAAAATTTTATTTTTTTATGGAGACAAAACTTAAAATAATAATTTTTTATAGGAAATTTATTGGGGGCAGTGGGGGCAAGTGGTAGATCCGCCCCTGGCTTCAAGTTCAGTGCTCCGTCTAGGTGAATCTTAACTCTTTATTTAATTGTTCTGTTACGGTCAGAATTGTCAATTTAATTTATTTCATCACTGTATTTAATTTGATTTTCTGGAGTAGGAGTTTTTATTTCTTTCATGTTCTGTTGTTGTGCTTGAGTATAGCCATAGCTAGTTTGTCTTACAGATCAAAGATATAAGAGCTTCAAAATGGTAGATACGAAGACAATGAGAGATTGCTTCAGAATGTGAAGAAAAGCAAACATGCAAAATTGTAAAGTATGGAAGTACCATACTTTACAATTTCTAGAGTTACAAATAATAGTAATGAATTGTGTTAACTTAAAAAGTTTTTTAAGTTAA
The DNA here is from genome assembly GCA_027568915.1 of Erythroxylum roraimae. Lineage (NCBI taxonomy): Eukaryota > Viridiplantae > Streptophyta > Magnoliopsida > Malpighiales > Erythroxylaceae > Erythroxylum > Erythroxylum roraimae. The sequence continues at coordinate 2,983 of JAOSBL010003263.1, read as the reverse complement.
AATGCAATTTAAAATCCAAACTAGTTACACAAACTCAAGCATCTGAGTACTACATTGCCTGTGGATAATGAGAAACGAACCGATTGGTATCTCACCTGGGTTAGAAGTGGTTGCATTAGAGCTTAGTCTACCAGAAGTACGAACTTCGCTGTCTCCTGCAATGCTAGTGAAAGTAATCAAATGAGCCCAAAATAGTAAAACGATAGTTCCTTCAAAAAACAGATTCTAACACTCAGGAGTATTTGCTGACGGATAATAATAAAAAAAATTAATATAGTAAATAATAAAAAAGATATAATTATTATAATTATAATAGTTTAAAAAAACGAATGAAATTAGTTAGCAACTCATTAGTGAATCATGTGCTAATTGCCGCCACTATAATCTTTTATTAGAGTTTATTATCAATTAATAAGACCAAAACCGAAACCAATCTTACCAACTCAAAACAACTTAGGAATAGGCCTCATAAATCAATACTGTTCCAATTCAACTTGGAACATGTAAATACCATACAATTCCGAATTGTCACACTAACAGAACCAGAAACTACTAAGTTTTGAACTACTTTTCACCATTCCTTTAATCAGTGTGCTTGCGGTCTAAAATCAAAAATCAAAACCCAGCAACCCAAAATTCTCACTAAAACCCTATCTAACTAACCAAAACCACCCCAAAAACACAATTTACAGTTGCCAATCACACTAAAAACAGCCCACCACAAGTGAACCAAGTCTTGACCCTTTTGTCACAACCTCCTCCTTCGATCAGCCGCGTACTGCGACAGGGGAACCACTTCGGACAATGGCGTCGACAGCGGCGTTGGCAACGGCGAGTTCTGACAAACCGGACAAGACCCATTAAGCTTCAACCAAGCGTCGATACAACACAAGTTAAAAAAATGCCGACACTCAGGCATCATTCTTAACATCTCCAAATCCTTGTACTCACACAAGCAGATCGAACAAGTTGTGTTATTACCCGCAGTCAAAGACCCTTCTTTTGTGAACTGAAACTTGGGGTAAGAGTTTATCACAGCTTGGTCGAGCCCAACAGCGACAGAACCGTCATTGCCACGTCCAAGCTCTTCGAGGCAGAATTATGCCGTCAGTGACAGAGCTATGGTTTCCGTTACCGTTATCCTCGTCGCCATTACCGTTGCTGCTATTGCGGTTACGAGAACGACAACAGATGTAAGAGGCCAAGAGGATGGTAGAGAGAAGCACGAGGAAGCCGAAAGCTATGGCTATTGAGTAGCCAAGGCCAAGGTTTGTGAGATAACTGGAGGAAGGAATTGGTGGGGAAATAGAAGGGGTTGTTGTGGTGGGGAAATAGAAGGGGTTTCTTATAAGTAAGTTTGAACGCAGCGACTGATAAGAATTAATTCCTTTTCTGTTTGCTAACTGCAGGATGGGAATATATATAGGATATTTGGTACGATTCTTCGCCCTTTTTGCATTTTGATTAAAATTCCATCATACATATATGGATGGCAATTGGGCAAGGTTACGTCCCTAAGTTTGGTAGATTGCAAAAACATAAGTCATATTCCGAGTAGTGGAGTTGGACTTCTAGAAGCTGTTGAAATTCTTAATCTTTGGGGTTGCGAGAATTTGAATACATTCCCAAAAGTTTCAAGCAACATAAAGTATCTAGATTTAAGTTGGACAGCTATAGTACGGATACCTTCATTATCAGTTGAACACCTTGGCAAATTGGAAGAATTACGAATGTTGTTTTGTGATAAGCTCGAAAGCCTTCCAAGCAACTTTTTCGACGCGTTATCATCTCTTAGAAGACTTAATTTAGAGGAGTGTCCGCGCCTAAAGAAGCTTCCTGAAATCTCAAAGAATAGGTATAGTTTAGAGAAACTTGAGTTAGGTTGTACAGATATAGAGATACCATCATCTATTGGCAATCTAAAAGGGCTTAAGCATTTAACTATTTATGTTTGCCCTAAAATTACTTTGTGCCTAAAAGTGTGGTTAATTTAGCGAGTCTTGAATCTGTATATCTGGGAGGTCTCACATCTCATCATCCGGCTATAGACCATAGTTTATTGCCTTGGTTGTTAAGAGGGCACCTCTTCTTTAAAAAATTTGATCCTTCACCGCCTTAATTTAAGGAAATTACCTGAAGAATTGAGCTTTCTATCTTCTGTAATTGGTTTAACTTTGATAGGAAATAATTTTGAGAGAATCCCAGCATCCATCAAACAACTTTCGAACTTGGAAGAGATTGAGCTAAGTTATTACCAAAGGCTTATAGCCTTGCCCAAACTACCATCGAGTGTCATTCAGTTACAAGCTGACAATTGCACATCACTAGAACAAATATGGGCCATCAAACAACTATTCTTCGAGTCAGAATACACTGAACACAGAATTTGTTTATAGAACTGCTTAAAGTTGGATGAAGATGAATGCCATGCAGCTGCAGATCTATGGTTAAGAAATCATCTAACTGCTCTTACAAGAAAAAATTACTATTTATGGGTAAGTAATTGTCTTTTTTTTCTCTTCTTTATTTTGTGTTGGTATCATCACTAATTTGAGTTTTGTGTTCTTGTGGTTTGGAGGAATATCATATGCATTATCCTGGAAGTAGAATACCAGAGTGGTCAAGTGTCAAAGTATGGGTGGTTCAGTGGAAGTCACCCTTCCTTGTCATTGGCTTAATCGTCTTTTCTTGGGTTTCGCCTTATATATGTGCATTGATTCTACGAATTGGAGGGATGGATTTCTGAATCTTAGATGTGATTGCTATTTTGGAGATAATTACCATGCTGCCTTCGGAGATCACTGCATTTGCAACATGACAATGGTGAAGCAGTTAAGGAGGATGTGGCAGTCTTCTTTACAGCTAGATTTTGCGATAGGATATGGAGACTGTTAGTACGTAGAGGGGACCTTATTACGTACCCCAGGGTCCCGTGAAAGGATCAAAAACGAAGGTAATGCAGAATACCTGGATTCGGTTCCAT
>JAOSBL010003157.1:0-10311 GCA_027568915.1 Erythroxylum roraimae | reverse complement strand
TATGAATGCTATATGCATGAGACTCACATTCGTTCTTATTGTTGTGACTGAGTGCCTATCACAAACTTATACAGATATTGGCCTATAGGCTCAGTCAGAATAGAATCACGAAGCATAGCTCTACGTGCATACACATATATCACGGAGCAAAGTTCTACGTGGAAGTGCTTCAAACTGGCTACTTAAGTCACAACACCTTTATCTGAGCATGCATTTTATTAAATGCATCAATTACAGAATACCTCATATATCACAATCTTATATGAATGCTCAGATAAAATTTTCATAGTCATCGAACCTAAGTCCGACATTCAACTTTTGTTGAGAATCAAATGTCATTCAGAAATTCATATCAAATCAAAACACTTCCAATACATGCCCAACTAATAAACTCCTCAGACTTCAAGTTCGAAATTCAAAAATAATTCACAAACAGTTCAGTAATATTGGAAGTTTAACAAATCAATTCAATTCAAATCAAATCAATCCTAGGAAATCATCTAGGTTGAATCACAAAACGCTCCAATATGCTATTGCCTGGATGGTCTAGCAATGTCCGTCCGGCATCCACTTGGCTCCTCTATATCATACAAAGCACATTTACAAATAACACACTTTTGCACAATTGTATAAATATTTCCTAATGCACATCTACTTATATGAAATATGCACAATGCATGTTCAATGACAATTTCGGGGTATTTTATTGAGATCCTTATGATCAAATCATTCAGATATCAAAGCCCTCATTAATACCATAGGTACTTATAATTTGAACCTTAATAAAGTAATGTCAAAACAATTTCATAACTTCATTGACCACTTCAGATTTTTCTTCTCATATACATACGGGTCAACTTTGCATACTAAATCTGATAAGGTAAATGGCAACATTAGGCAACACTTCCTTCTAGAAAGTTATTCTCCAATGTTTTAAGTTTCTATTGACACCAAAATCACTCAATTTGGTTTAGTAATTTGGAAGATATACCTCAAACATTATTGGGTTGTCCATGTCCAAAAACAGTGTACTATGTACAAATTCCATCCAGAAATTCAACATCTTAGAGAATGAATCAAAATTAGAATTCTTGAGCAAATGTTTAGGCTTATATCTATATTTTATCCCAAATAAAAAATCATCTCATTTGGAATCCTATAGATCCAGATATAATCAAAATACTGAAGTGTGTTCAGAAAAATAATCCTATTTCACTGTTCCAATTGATTCGACACTTTGACTTGATCAATCTTTCTCAATTCAATTCAGAATGCTACAAACTTTTATGAAGGGATATAACAATGTGTTAGGAATCCATTGGTTTAATTCCCATGTCATTTGGAGGTCGGGAGAAGAAGTGATTGTCAAAAGAAGGAAGGTTGTTCAGGTGAGTCAACTCTTTGGTCAAACTAGTAAAGTCACCGTCCTGCTTAAGCACGATGGTGCTTTCTAACCAATTTCAGCAATGTCAACCTCGTGCTTAAGCACAACGGTGACTTCCCAACCCTCCAAATAATGTCACCGTTGTGCTTAAACACGACGACGACTTTTACTCAACTACAAATTGCTCTTCTTCCTCTCTTCCATTTTCTCCAGCTCTTTCCAAAACAGAATTTCGAGTCACTATTACCCGATCATTTTGATAATGAAAAAGAAGGATTTAGGCCAAACTTTCTTCTAAACAATGCATGCAATATCAAAATACCACTAAAACATCATCAAAATCACTTACTTGGTTCAGTTCAAATACCAGCAAAATTTCCAGCAGTGATATTAAAGACCAAATTTTGGTGGATGAGCAAGGAAAACAATTATAAAACACAGTGTTCTTTCGGTGAAGAAAACAATAAACGAAGGAAAGAAAGCTACAGATAATTTCCTTCTCCAAAACACTAAATACGTGCCCACCTTGCATGTATTACATTTTTCATCCTATTAAGACTACCACATGTCACCACGCATGCAAGCCATTTGTCAAAATTCAATCAGTCCACATGTCACTATATAGTTGACCCATAAATCAATATTTTTCTAATTTCACCAAAAATTCAAAAATATCCTAAATAATACCAAAATTTACAAAACACATTTTTATCACATTTACTAACTCAATTTTACCCGAAAATGTCAATGAATGCATGTACAGTAATATTAATGTACAAAAATGTGCACGTCACAATTAACTATGCATGATATGCATTTTCCTACTTTCACAATATTATCTCACAAATTACTATTCTAGCCTTAACATGGGTAACAGGATGTTACAATGTAGGCCCATGAACGTACAAGCTATAGGAGGTTTTAAATATTTCATAACCTTTATAGATTATTACTCAAGACATGGTTATTTGTATTTGAGGCATAAAAAGAGTGAATCCTTTGAAAAGTTCAAAGAATTCAAAGCTGAAGCTGAGAAGCAACTAGGCAAGCCATTAAAACAACTTTGATTAGATCGAGGTGGTGAGTTCTTATCTAGAGAGTTCCAGCAATATTTAATTGACAATAGAACTGTTTCCAATTTGTTAGCTACTCGAACACCTCAACAGAATGGTGTAGCTGAGAGGAGAAATAGGACTATATTGGAAATGGTAAGATCAATGATGTCCTACGCTAGCCTTCCAGAATCGTTCTGGGGATATGCCACACAAATGTCAACATATCTTCTTAACTTTGCTCCATCCAAATCGGTGCCTAAAACACCTAGGTAGTTGAGGACTGGTCGAGTGCCTTCATTGCGGCATTTAAAGACTTAGGGCTGCCTAGCTCATGCTCTAAAGCCTGAATCCACAAAGATGGAACCAAGGTCATAAGTATATTTGTTTGTAGGATATCCTATGGAACTCGAGGGTACTATTTTTACAATCCTCAGGATAGGAAGGTATTTGTGTCAACAAATGCGACCTTCTTAGAGGAAGAGTTTGTGAGAAATGATAAAGGAATAAGTGAAGTAGTACTAAAGGAGTTAGCTATTTCATCCAAACCAAGAGTTGCTTTGGATATGACAGAACAAGATGTCGAAATGGATTCAAGAGTTGAATCAGAAGTGCAACCTGAACATCAAGTTGTGCCTAGATGTAGTGGGAGGGTTGTGAGATAGCCAGATTGGTATCTAGGACTAGGAGAAGGCATAATTGCCATCTCAGACCAAGAAGAAACGGATCCCATTACGTATACACAGGCTATTAATGATGTTGATGCATAAAAATGGCTCAAGGCGATGGAATCGAAAATAGATTCCATGTACAGTAATGAAGTATGGGTCCTTGTAGATATAACACTAGGTATAAAAGCCATAGGGGTAAATGGATCTACAAAAGGAAAAGAGGATATGGTACTACTGTCGTCTGCAACCAAATTTAAAAGAAATCACTTCCGTTAAAACAAATTAATGTAGTAGCGGGAAGCGGATATCGTTCCCACAAGGAATCTTTACGGCAATGAAATTATAAATTGAAACAGAACAAGTAACGAAAGTAAGGGGGTTTGGTCACAGTAATATACAAAAATTGTGAGAAAAATCATAAATCGGAAAAAGTAATTAAATCTAAACAATCAATGAGAAAATACCTTAGTTTCGGGTCACCGATGTTATCATGCTATTATGGATCCTCAACATAAAATTGCAATCATTAATAAACATTCATTGGGAAAGTTTTCTCTTAAGTGTAATGACTAGAAACATGTATCCTAGCATTCTTATTAAACAACAACCTAGATACGATCATAGGTATAATTGAATAATAGCATTAAAAATCAAGAACCAATGAGAAAGAGAAACACATGTACGACATGCAATCAATCAAGCGAATATCTTCTTAGAATTTCTGACTCTAATGTAGAGAAGTTAATCCTAATTGCTACTTGTGATTAGCGAAACTGAACATCATATCTCGTTAATCTAGCGATTGAATCAATTAATCTCTAGTTGCGCACCTAGAAATTAACTAATTCAATTAGAAAGAATAGATTTGAAGATATCCAATATTTATTAACAATATAAACTCTATTTGAAACGTCTCACTATAATAACAGATAACTTGGATCTCCTCAACCAAGACAAAAGATTTAGCTACTCATAATGGAATTGAAAAGAAATAACAAGGTAATAAGTCTCCATCCCTGGTTCTTTAATGAAAAATACGAAAACACCAATTGAAAGTATGCAAAAAAGATAAAGAATAGAAGCAAGAAAGTGGCAACCCAAAAACCTACGAAAACCTAGTCTAAAACCTTGTGTGAGAGCTTGCGTCAATCACCAACTCTCCTTCTTTATGCTTATCTCTTCGTTATCTTCTCTTGATTCTCTCCAGATAACGTACTCTTCTATTTTTGGTACGTAATCCCCTTGAAAGATGGCAAGATAATCTTTAAAGATTGTGATAAGTTTGATTTTGACTTTTGAAATTTGAACTGCAGATTTATTCCATCCTTAGGCGTGCCCACGCTTAGTCACTAAATTGCTGTCAAATTGGGAATTTCGGATTTTCTTCATTCTTTTGCATCTTTTTTATTCCCTTTCATCTCTAAGATGTTGAAAACCATCTATAAATAATTATAAGATAATTCCATTAATTCTGGATAATACTTTCAACACATTGACGATAATTAAGTCCAAAATATGTGCAATTTAACGACCTAACAAATTCCCCTACACCAAACCTTTGCTTTCCCTCGAGCAAACATGTCAGACCACTACACTTAGTGAATTCATCCATCAAAAGATCAAGTGCACAGAATCCATCAACTTGGGCTAGTAAGACTTAAGTTGCAGCACAAATCATAATCGTTTTTCATTAATGCAAATAAACAAAGTCAAAATAGGGCATCTTTGTTCAAAAGCAAACATGAAATCAAAGTGAATTCTTCTCACAAATTTCGCTCTTACACTCAAGTGTTTGCGGGTAAAGTGTTTTACCAGAATAGCCACCGATCAAAGCTTAAAGCTAAAAGTTTGAAAAGAGTCGCGAGCTCAGAAAGTGTTTAAGAGCCTAAGGCTCACTATGTAAAATGAGCCCTGTATCGCCATCGGATAAGGGACAGTTAGTAATGAGCCTGGTATCTAATAGATACGGGACAGTTTAGGCACTAGGTCACGTCAAAGTAATAAATGGAAAGTGGGTCTCATGTGCATTGCATATGCATAATACGAATGATTAAAGTGTATTGAGTGTGAAATGTGAAATGATGTGGATGTGAATTATGTGTTATGTGACTGGGTAAGCCATCGATGATGGTCACTCACTGAGTTCGCAAAACTCACCCAAAATTTGCAAATATTTTTCAGGATCAGAAGAATACCCCGTTAGACAAACGGGAGTATACCTACAGCTAGTAAGGGATAGAGGTTGGGATCGGTTCGCTTCTGCTTCGTATTTCTTTATTTTTGTATTGAATTGTATATTCCGCAACTTTCATATCGAACTATGTATTTCGAAAGTGTTGAAAAATGTGTATATGATTTATGTTGTAATGTAAAGACATTATGACTAAAGTGTTTTATATTTGTGAAAATGCCCAAACGGCTATTGAAAATTCTGTTGATTGTATTGTTATGATTGAAAAGGTTTACGAATAAAGTGGACCCGATTTGAATGTTGATTTTCACAAAAAGGTGTGTATGTTTGTTATTCAAAAAAAATTATATTGATTTTTGACTGATTGAGTGTTCTAGCATGCCAACCTCGCGGGGCACGAGCTTGAATATTACTCATGATGTCGTGTACGTGTCTTGCGAGAGTGGGGTGCTACATATGTGGTATCAAAGCCTAGAATTACTATCTTATATGGGCATTTTCGAAATATGTGTCAAGTTACATGCATTTTTGACATATCATAGCAGATGGTAGCAACTGATCCCCAGTTTGAGTCACATAAGTATGAGTCACACGCATGAGCATGTGTTCAGAGTTTGAGTTGATAGAATTAGTGAGAAGAGTGATGCTCTTTCAGAATGTGAGAAAACGAAAGTTTGTGGATATTTAGAAATGAGAAATAGTAGGTGGGTAAAATATGATAGATAATGATTCAATGTATTTGTATTGGTGGTTGTATTATTAAACATGATACTATTGTACTATGATGGTATACCCTTGAATGTGATATAGGTGTGAATATGTATATTGTCGTGGATTGATTGAGGAAAATGGGGATATAAGTGGAAATGATAAAATTAAAGTGTACAAGTAAAATGTAATGAAAACAGAAATTGTTGTGATCTTAAGAAGAGGAATTTGGAACCTAAATGGTTGTTTGATTTATGCGACAAGAGTTATGGTCCTCCGTAAGATGATATTAGGAGAATTAAGACTAGAATTTCGTAATGATTATGCTTTAATAATTCTGAATTGATTGAGGATATACATATGGGAGATGAAATAAATGACAATAGGAAGATGAGATAGAAATGAGATTTAAAAAAAAGATGATGAATCAAATGAGAAGAGTAATGCACTCAATATGATAATTGAATCATTATTACACGATGTAATACTAGAGGAGGTAAATTCTGGAGAATTGGAGTACAAATAATGTTAGTAAGTGCGACAACATGAGGAAGATGGTGCAAGACATGATGTTGTCTTGAAAATATAGGTCTCTATCACGATCGTGGCAGGGATACCCCGATCTTAGGTAAGGCTTAAAAGAGAAATATATTTTAGGACCAATTGAGATCAAAGTATTACTATTGTCAGATATAAATTGGTGATTTGTTAGAAAATAAATTTTTGGATAGAATGGGATGACTTTGATGATACACACCTAAGCATTTGTGATCATGTCAACTTCATCGAGTCTTGGTAACCAGAACATTATGGCCTTGTAAGAGACAATAGAAATTGATCATCTTGAGGTACTAAGAATGTCTGATAAGTAGTGATGGAAACAGTGGATTGATAAAGGTTACATAAATAGTATAGATGAATGTAGCATGAAATCTTCTTTCGAAGAAGAATTTCACCGAATTAGGTTAAATAAACCAGATGGTCTATTTTTAAGAATGATCAATGAAAGAACAAATCAGAAATGATTATGTAATGAATCAAAAGTGAAATTTGGAGTCCTAATCCTAGCCGAAACTCAAGCATAAGATGCAGAATATGTCACTGCGAGTATATGCATTTTGTTGATGTAAAGTATCCAACTAAGCGATGGATTCTTGAATTTGAGGTGACATTAAGTATAAGAGATACAAATCAGGTCTGATAAATGTGTTACTAACACAGGAAATTAAGATTGCAAATAAATTGAAGTATGTGGAGAAACTGGTATGAATGAGCAGACATTAGAATAAGTCAATGAGAAATCAGAGGAAATCAAATGAACGGAGAAAATGATTCGAGAAAATAAGTTAATTGAAAAACCGAAAATATCATGAGATAATATTACCTCATTGAGGAATTAGATACTTAAAGAATTATGAGAATAAATCATAGGCATAAGGAGTTTTGGGTTATATCTGTTGGAGTTAACCAATGCCCTAACAATATTATGGCAATAAAGATTAAGACGATCCAAGCAAAGTTGGATCAGTCAGTGGCTATGATCATAGATGATATATTGAATGTATTCGAATGTTCAATAAGAGTGAATCTTAGCTTGATTAAATAAAATGTTGGGTTATATAGCATCTAAACATGGCTTATTAGAGACCCAAAGAAAGTAAAGGTAATGAGGAAGTGAGAAACTCCAAGAAATATATAAGAGATTTTTACTGATCTTAGCCCTTTGACAAAAAAAATGTTTAAGGAAAATTGTGTAAAATCGTATCAGTGATGAATGTAAAGAGAATTTTGAGGAATTATAGCATCGATGTTAATTATGTTGGTTGGGTTTGGAGATTATGAAGTTTATAATGAGGTTTCACTTCAGAATTAAGATATAATCTGTTGCAACAGTATAAAGTGATTTTGTATGCATTGAGACAATCAAAGTCTAATGAGTGGTTTAGATACATGATCTAGAATTTGCTACAATAGTGATTAATTAGAGAGCTTGGAGACATTATATATGCAGAGACATTTGGAAATATTCAGGTCAATAAAGTATGAGGTAATTATGGAGTTTAAAAGAACTGAATATAAGGCTGAGACAATGGATAAAAGTACTGAAAGATTTTAAATGGTACCAAGGAGTACTATCCCAATAAAGCCAATATTTTAATCTGATGTATTGAATAGAAAATTCAATGATAGTGAATCACGAATTTAGATATTGAGGTTACCAAACCTATTGCAATGAATAGCATAGAATGTCGAGTTGAATTTTGGGCAAATCAAAGTATTATTAGCCATATTGAAATTAAAATTTTGTTTTTATGAAAAGGTTAGCAAAGCCCAAATTGAGGATCCAGAATTGTGAATCTTATTAAGGAATTGAAAATGAATCTGAATTTTGAGTCTGAATAGGAAAAATGTTACTTTGGGATTGAAATGAGAAGTATGTGTACACGATAAAGATGATTAAGAAAGAGATATTTGGGTAAAGTACAAATGGTGACCTAAGCTATACATCCTAGTAGGGATACGCTGAAATAACGTTTAACAGCTAAGGATATAGAACCAAGTGACTGTATATTTATATGAGTTACCAACAGTTTTAATTGTTAGAGATATAATTAAAGCTTATATTTTGGAGTTCATAGGAACATGAGATCAATGTATAGTTTTAATTGAAATTAAGTATATCAATCAATTCTAGTGATATCGTTAGAATACTATATGAGGCATTATATGACAATAAAGAGATATGAAATATCAAACAAAAGATGAAATACTTCTAAGAGTATCACCTTGTCAAGATGTGCTTAGATACAGATAAAGGTGTGATCAGTTTTTTAAAAAAAGGGAACTAATATGAAACTATTGTGAGAATAAGACCATAGACTTATGAGTTAGTTACTAATAAAAGATGTTTTGGATTCACACAGTGATACATGGATAGGTTTAGGAAATATCGTTATGATCCGGTATATGTGTTATTGAAACTGGAAATGAAAATTTTGAGTGACCTAAAACTCATCAAGGAAATAGTTAAGATAGTGTGATATCTAAACAAGAGATTGAAGGATTGATTGAGTTTATCGACTGTGGTCATGTGGAAAAAAGTATTCGAGTGATGAAGTTATATGGAAAACGAAGGAACATATGAGGAAACAATACCCCTGCCTTATTGATCAATCAAATATTAATTTCGAGGACGAAATTTATTAAGGAAGGGAGAAATGTAACATCCTGTTCTCGCATTAAGGGTTGGAACCCTAAATTTCTATAATTGAGAAGATAGCAATGAGAGATTAGGAAAATGCATTTCATACACATGCATATTGTTAGCATGCACGTGAATCTAAATTTTTGCAAACATTAAAATGACTGTATATGCATTCATTGGCATTTCGGGTATAATTGGTTATAAATGTGCTTATATTGAGAATTGTGAATTATTTGTATTGAAAACCGAATGGGAGAAGTATAAATAGTTGAATTACAATTTTGGTGAATTTTAGGAAAATATCTGAAAAATTGGAAATTTTCTAGAATTTAAGGATATTTTGGGCTAAGAAAAAAAAATGTCAAGTGACAGAACAATTGATGAATAGTAGTAGAAATAAGAGTCAAATGGTAGTGAAAAATTTTATATGTGACATTAAGATTTAATGACAAGTGTCATTGAAAATTGAGAGACAATTGGATTAGAAATTGAAGACAAATAAACTGAGTTCTAAGAAATATGTAGTAGTGTAAACAAGATGGCATTAGCATTTGTTTTTTATTTAAGTGGGGAGTGTCATGACATGTGTCATGACACCCACCAAGTATTTAACCTCCTTACTTATAACCCACGATTTACCCAATTAAATGATGATCAAAGAAGCATCAGACGAAGGCTTGGTCAAGAAAGCATCACCACTTATAATAATCATATCTCTTAATTATGATTTCCAAAAATCACATACAATATACCGCTGGAAAGATAAAAGAAATATCTACAACTTTTATGCAAAAAACTTTCCCCAGTTCAGCCTAGATAAATGTAGAATTTCCTCTGAAGTCAGAACACAAATTTTACCCCTATAAAAGACTATGATTATGTCCTCAATCATATTGTGCCTACTTTGGGGCAATTTGCATAACTTTCGCTAGGAATGTCGGATTAGGGTTATTCAAAGACCATTTCGAAGAGGACTTTTAGACTTATAACTTCCATGAAGACCCCAAAAAGACATTTTGCCTGCAAAAGGGTCAAAATTACAAATCAATGTAGCTGTCCCATATTCACTTCCTCTAATACAATATCACTTCTTAACATTT
>JAOSBL010003114.1:0-10317 GCA_027568915.1 Erythroxylum roraimae | reverse complement strand
ACCCCCTTTTTCATTATTTGTGCCGTTTGAATTCGTAATTTTCATAATCGCAAAATTCCTCGTGGGAACGATATCCGTTTACAGCTACTACATTAAATTGTTTTAACGGGAGTGAAAATCTTTTATATTTGGTTGTAGGCGACAACATCACCAGTTGTAAAGTGGCTCGAAATGCCCACTAAAGCGTTGTAAAACTCTTCTTTTGATATGAAAGAAATATTTACACATTATGGTTGCTTATGGCATTTCATGTTTTTTGCATTTCAAAATCTTGAGTTTGCATATGGGTAGGAAATTGTGTTATGGCTTTGAGGGAAATTCTGCACTAATCTAGGGAGAATTCGTCCAAGTTGTCTTCATAGAAGTTGTAGCTTGCCCTTTTAGCTTTCCAACGATATAAATTTTGTGATTTTTTGACGTCAGAGTTGAGAGATATGACCATTTTAGTAGGGGATGTCGTGCAAGAAATTTCACCCGAAGGTTACACGGCTAGACCGTGTGAAATGACACGAGCCGTGTTTTTCTGGTGCGGGAGTGCCATTTTCACCTGAAGGTTACACGGCCTGACCCTGTGAAATCACACGGACCGTGTAAAATTCACACAGTCCGTGTGATTCCAGTTTAGGAGCTCCATTTTCACCCGAAGGTTACACGGCCAGCCCATGTTGGTTCACACGGACCATGTTTCTGACCCTTCAAACGACAGAATCTCAATTTTTGGTCTTCATGAAAGTTTTATCCCTAGATGTATTATTTCCAACGGTCTAGAAATGAAGGCAATCTGACATCTATAGTGAGAGTTATGGCGTTTGCGCCAAAGCATGTTCAATCGGAGTAAGGACATGAACATGTTTGGGCTCGTTTGATCATAACTTCTTCATCCGACCTCCGATAGAGGTGATTCTTGAGGCGTTAGATTTCTATCATATTTTCATACCATACCATAAAAATTTATAGCCATTGGTTTCAAATTCAAAAATATTGATGGGAACAAAGTGAAGGTTCGGTTGGGAGAGCATGTTTCGGCCATGAACGTCCTTTGGTTTCTTAAGCATATCTTGAGCTATAGAACTCCGATTTAGTTGGTTCTTGCTCCAAAATAACCTAGAGACTAAGAGCTACAAGTGTGAAGAGTCAATTGTGATTATGTGATCCCCTTTGTGTGGACTCGCCTTTGTGGCTTGAGATGTAATAAGAATGTTGAGAACCCGATTCTGGCTAAGTAGAGTACAATGGTTTAACCATACAAGGAAGACCACTCATGCTCTATGATTCAGGATAGTTGGGCATCGGAAACGGGGCCTAACAGTTAGAACAATGCTGACACATTGGAGCTGACTTGCACTTTTTCATTCGGTCTGAACTTTCTTTTGTTTGTGCACAGGTCCTTAAGATATTTAGCATATGCAAGAACCCTTTTAACAAGGTCAATCAAAGGGATGTTGACTTCTACTTTCCCAAACAAATCAATTATATCTTTCTCATGTTTAATATCAGTCATCCTTTTGCTAAGCAAATACGAGTTAGCAAAGCTAAGGTCTTTCAGGTTTACCTCCTTGTCGTTTACTCCATAGGCTCTTTGCTTGCTTGATTCAGTGTTGGTTTCAGAATTCGCTTCCTTGCTCTTTAATTGTTGTGACTCCTTTTCAATCAAAAGTGCTCTCTCCTTGGAACTGTCAGACTTCTTGCCTCTTTCATTTGGTGAAGATAATTCTCTACTCTCAATCTCCTTTTCATCTTCTCCCTCATCTTGATTGTTGAACCTCACTTGTTTCCCACTTTGGAGAGTTATAGCGTTCAAACTCTTGGAGTTTATAACAGTATTGGAGGGGATGGTTTCACTGCTTCTAGCTTGGTTCTCACTCATGTTGTTGGAAAATTGAGTGACATAGGAGTTGATATTCTCAGCCTTCGTCTCTCATTTCTCCATTCTCTTTTCTAGAGCATTGAACCGAGCAACGTTTTTAAAAGAATCCTGTTGAAATAGATTGGCTAATGCATTGAACTGGTTGTTGTTCGAAGTTCTTTCTTCCTTAATCAGTGCCATCATTTTATGCAGAAGTTGGTTAGTGTCCTCCTTTGGTTTGATAGTCAGGGCTTGCTGTTGGTTGTGGAATTGGTTTATGGAAGTTCCAGCTCCTCCTCCTTATTGAAATCTGTTCGGGCCCCTTCCTTCTTCACTCCTCCAACTGAACTTAGGATTTGCTTTCCATCCCTCGTTATAAGTGTTGGATAGAGGTCCCATTTCGGATTGGTCTGACCCTGATATATTGTAGACACCTCTTCATACCGACCGAGGCAAACACTAGATGTTGGACCCCAAAATTTTATTTATTTATTTATTTTCTTTATTTTATTTTCTTATAATGGAGTCCATGATCTTTCTAGCATAATGATAATTTAGAAGTATTAAATGGAGAAATTAAAATTAAGTTAGAGTATAGTATTGTGTAAGTTAAATTGAAGAAGTAAGAATGCATAAGGGGCAATCTTGGTAGATCACTTAAGTCTAAAAGTTTTAAGGCATAAGTGGAAGGGAAAAAGGGTCTTCTTACAATCATTAAGAGTATTAATTAGAAGAAGAAAACTTTTGGCTTGTTAGGAAGAGGAGAAGCATCGCAGGTGTGAGGAGAAAAGAAGAAGAGGAGAAAGTCAAGCTAGGGTTTTGGAGATCTTGAAGACTTTGAAGCTAAAACAAGTAAGTATAGGCTTTACCTCTTTTGCATTGTTAGATGAAGTATATTTAGTGATAGTTAGAAGTCCAAATGAGGTTGAGTTGTGTAGGAAGTTGTTGATGAATGGTATATGAAAAATGTTTAATCTTTTGGTTGATGAGCAAGGATAGTTTATGAAATGGGTTTGTAAAAGATTTTGGGTTGAAATGGAGTTGAAAATGAAGTAGAAGGGATGGTTTATGTTTAAGATGGGTTATTTGTGAGAAGTAGGAAGTAAAATCTGGAAATGAAACGTGTTTGCATATGCCTTTGTCAAAGTTCACTGCGGCCAACTTGAGGGGTGAAGTTCGCCGCGGCCAACTCAGGGGTTCGACGTGGCGAACTTTCCAACACCGAACATACTTCGATATTTTGGGCATAACTTTTTGTGTAGTTATCCAAATTGAGCGAATTTTGATTTGGCGTAAACTAGGGACATAGGGATACAAGTGTTCTAAAGAAATCAATTTTATTTTAGTCTCTAATGATCTAAATTTTTGGATGAAAGTTGAGTATAGAATATTGTTTCAGCATAAGGATAGTCCCAAAATGTTTGGAGTATAACTTTTGGATTTCTGAACCAAATTGAGTGATTTTTGTGTCATTGGAAACTTAAGACAATGAAGAACATTATTTTAGAAGGAAGTGTTACCAAATTTCTTCGTTTACCTGATCATAACGATCATTGAAAAGTTGACCCGAAAGTCTAGGTTTTGAAAGGATTATAGTTCAATTTTAGCATTTTTGATTATTGAAGCCTTATGAATTTCATTTGAATTTTTTTTGAATGAGAACTTGGTTTGTTATAGGAAACCAAGCAAACCTGATCCAAGAGGAAGAGGAAGGACAACATTGAACTTGGATTGTCAAGTGAAATTAGGTAGGTAATATATTTATAGTTGTTATGTAATATGGGCAAATTGTCTTGCTTGCTTGTATGTTGTGTGTTAAATTGCTTATTTTAAATTATAGAAATTGTTGAAAATACATTGTGATTGTGATCGTGAATTGCCTTGAAAAATTTCATGACATTTTGTATGAAGTGAAAGATGAGAAAGCATGATGAGCATGAAAAGTATGAATGTGTAAGAAATGAGTTAAGCATTGAAATTTGATTGTGTTTGGGCAAGAGAGGAACATTTCGTTAGTCACGTGCACGTTGACATATAGCCTTCTCCCGATTGCTTGCTTGAGGCCATGAGATCCTGATAAATCGGACTCGTTTCATTCACGGTATAAACTTCAATTTATCCGTTTTGTTCCACGGAACTCTCGAGCCATTTGTTGTGCATTTCATCATTGATTGGTTAAACATGATGGATAATTGAGTGTTATGTTATGATGGATAAATTACATGACATGTTCTTTGTGATGACATCTTGGTAATATGAGTTGTGAGTTAAATTGCTAAGTATTGAATTGTTACATGTATATATATATATGCTTGAATGTGTGGCTCGTTGCCAATGGCTATATATGTATAAGCCATTGAGCTTCGCAACTTACCCCATTACCTTCCACTCCTCCGATATAGAATGAGAAGATCGTTGATCCTTGCAAGGCATCGGAAACTCCAAGATAGTTAGAGACTTTTGTACTAAGTTAGTGATTTTGGTTAGCTTTATGAGCATATCAACATTGAGCATCATTTGTATTTGTATCATGCTTTGATATGTATGATGATATGTAAGTAAAGTTGTTCAATCTCTTTGGAATTGTAATGACATGAAGAATTGAAGTTCTTTTGTGGATCAGTATGTTTAGCTTATGGTTAGATTTGAATGTATGTGTGTTAGTATTGGTTGTTAAATGTTAGGAGTCGGGTTTCGAAAAGTGGGAGTTCATCACGGCGAAGCCAGTCTTTCGCCACGGTGTACTTTTCCTGAAGGGTGAGGAGCGCTTGCCTTGAGAGTTCGCCGAGGTGAAGCCAAAGGTTGGCTGTGGCGAACTTCTCATGCGAGGCTCAACCCACCACTTTGTCTCGCTACCGATCCTTCAAACTTAAATCCTTTCGACCCTTCCCTCGCATGATCCTTACCCGACAACCTCAAGCCGTCGCCTCGGGATAGGAAATGGGACCCGGGCCCAACACTAGATATGTGCCTTACTGACCCACAAGTATTACAACTGGGTGCAGTAAGATCCATAGAAGATGTTGGGCTATGCACACTCATGTTTTTTAGCTCTGCAGTGATGAAGGACAACTGTGAAGTTATTTTGCTTTCCAAAGAGTCAACCTTTGACTCTAGATTCTCCATTCTTCGGGATTGAGCTATTGAAGCTCCCAACTTATGAACACCTCTGGTATCTCTCACACTGTACTGTTGGTGATTTAAAGCCATTTTTTTGATCAGATCTCTTGTCTTCGTAGCTGTAAGATTAATCAAAGAACCTCCCGATGTCGCATCTAACATACCTTTTTCTTGACTTTTCAGCCCATCATAAAAATACTGCACTAATTACTCATTAGGTATCTGATGGTGGGGGCATCTGGACAACAAATATTGGAAGCAGTTCCAGTAGTCATAGAGTGACTCATCATAATCCTGATGTGCCGAATAGATCTCCTTCCTCATTGATGAAGTTCTAGAGGTCGAAAAATATTTCTCCAGGAATGCCTTTCGCAAATTCACCCAACTATGGTAGGCATTCGTCATATGCCTTGGAAGGCTCATATACCACTCCCTTGCTTTTCCCTCTAATGACAGGTAAAAAACCTTCCATAGTACTTGATCAAGCGAAGCTCCCATCAGTTTCATACTCTGATAAATCATGGATAATGATTGCAAATGCATATAAGGATCTTCTCCTGCCAAGCCATGACATTTAGGAAGAGAGTTAATGAATAATCCTTTAACTTCAAAATTCACGTCAAAATTAGGACAAGCGGTAGTAAATGGATCATAATTCATGTCAAAAGTGGTCGCTTCCCTAATGGTCCTCCTTCTTTGATTCCCATTATTCTCACCAACTCGCTCATGCTCCCCATTACCTCTATTATCTCCATTCCTAGGTTGATTAACATTAAGCTCAAGGTTTTACAGGAAAGCTGGGTTTTCAGCCATTATCACTCTTTCTAATGAATCACTCTTACTACGTGGCTCACTAGACTCCTCTTCGAAAACTACCTTGCTTTTCTCTTTTTCTCTCCTCTCCTTTCTAATCTTTCTCAAACGTCTATCAATTTCAAGGTAGAAAGGTAGAAGTTTAGTTTTCTGGGGAATGCCCGGAAACAATTCACATCAAAATAAAATGTAACAAAATTTTACTTGCAAGCACACAAAGTCAAATAAAAAATGAGATGTGATGGGTGCAAGTGTATAGTGTGAAAAAGTATGAATAAAAGTATGTATGCAAGTAAAGTATGTATATATTGATCAAAAAGTAATCAAAGGAAAAATTCAAAAATGTGTAGGAGAAAATATGCTAAATATGAAAAGTGTAAATGTTCAGTATCCTTTTGTTTTGTATCTTCAAAATTTGGATGCTATGCAAAAAAAATGAAATTCTATACTATGGAGAAGTATGAAACTAAGCTATCTGGAATGCAATCTAAAGAAAAGGCTCCTAACCTCACTAGTAGCAAAATGACAAAAGCTAACCTAGAGAACCAATTGCTTGGTTCTACGGCAACAACGCCATTTATTTTGACCTTTAGTTCTTTCCTTTGGAGGTCAAATTAAAAATATAATCCAAGGGTTGCAATATAGGATGTATCCTCGGGTCGTCTCACTTAATCGGAACCTAAACGAATGGACGTAAGCTAACCTATATGTCATGAAATGCAAGCGAAATTAGTAAGGAGGGGGTTTTGATCTTTGGGAACATTAACTAAATTAAATTGAATTGGAAGAAAAATGTGTAAAAAGTATTTTTGGATTTTTGGGAATAGGAAAATAGTAAATTAAAGACAATTATCAAATGGTGATAGTATCCTCTTGAAAACGAGCTTTGGCTATCATAGTTCGAAATTAATTTTTGATGGGAGTAGAAATCACTAAGTTTCAAATGGTAAACCTTGAAGGACTCTTTAAGTCCAAGGTCTTAATCAATGAACTCCATTTCTTAAGACCATGTTAAATCCCCTTAGTGTGTGTAGTGGTAAGTCAATGTAACAAGTCACTTTGGGATCTCAAATCAACTCAATATCAAACACAACTATTCAAGATAAAAGAGATTCAACAAGATCACAAAATAGACATATATGAGACTTCATATATTTAAGCTCAAGGTTCTACATCAACAAATCCAAACCACACATTGAATGTCCAACGCTTGATTAAACTCTAATCAAGAATGTTCAACTATAAATTACAAATCCTAAACCTAGGAGCTCATAAATCATAGCTAAACATAGATTAAGCTACTCCCCTTTTAAGCCCATTGAACTCAAGCCATTGCTACATCTTAAAGAGGAGAAGAGATGCCTAGCCACTCATAGCTCCAAGCAACTTCACAACTGAGAAGCAACTGGAGACAAACATGGTAGTAGTCGACGGTGAAAAGTAGAAGGAAATGGTATGGATGAGAGAAGACGATGGCGCGTGCGTGAAGATGGATTAAGATGATGGAGTGTCGATGAATGATGTTTTTCTCTGCAGAGTGTCGGCACTCATCTGATGCTTCGTGTTAGCCTAAAATAGGTATTTTCTCATCAAATGGGTCGATGGATAGGGTTGTATAGTGGGTCACTTTGCCAAAAATGGTTCAGGTTAGTGCTGATTCGAAGGTTTTGCCAAGGCGAACTTTTCCCGAAAGATTTAATCAATCATCTTTAGCTTTCGCTATGACACAAATCGCAGCAGCGAACTTTTCCCGAAAGGTTTCTTCAGTAGATATGGAGGTTTCGCTGTGGCAATGTCTGCTGGACTCCATTGAGTTGTTGACTTGTGCTCTTGTGCTTCACTCCTTAGCTCTACTTCTTGAATATCCTACAATGACAAATAGTAGTTTGCAGTATCAATTGTCCTAAGAAAATCAACTTAGCACAATTACTAATTATTTGTAACAATTTTACCCTCAAACTACGTTAATTCAAGAGTAATGCTCAAGAATTAAATTACGCACAAAATCCAAAAATAAGAGCCAAGAAGTATAATAAAAACCATGAAATTGTCACCAATTGTTATAGAAAACTTAGGTTCAATCAATCAACGTGATGATTTCTGTGTTGGTCCCTACTGGATAGAATTAACTAGGTTAGAGCATTTCGATGCTAAAAACACACACAACAACATTATTAGGAGTTATAAACACTTGTTGATGCATAAATTTATATGCCAAACCATTTTTGACAAAACGGAAACCAACAAGTGTCAACGAAGGAATTGTTTATGTTGTGGTGCATAGATCATAGTATCCCAATTTGCACAACCATCCATATTTTTAATGCAATTATTGCTTGTCGAAAGAAGAGGAGCAATAATTTAGGAATGGGTTACTTGGTTTTGGCCATATCTAACTACTATGGAGTTGAGTGCAACGGATTTATAGTCTACCGTCCTGAGTTCATGAACCACCATCATCTATGGTGGGCTAAAATCCTGAAGTCCTATAATATAAAACTTTGGGATATTAGTGCCAAGAAATATGTCAAGGGAAGGATTGGTCAAGCAAGTTCAAGCGCCAAATAGCAAGAAGAAGAGGATTCGACTAGTGTAGAGTCCGAAGAGGAAGAAGATGTATAAGAACCAGGTTGGAAGATGGTACTGGACACAATCTCCTCAAAAAACAAGGTAATTATAGATACACTTGTAGAGAACTCCAAAAGGATGAAGGAGATGGCCCGAACCCAACGACGTTAAAGATGGGACATCTATCGAATCCATCACTATTTTGAGGCTCAGGGCGTTCAACTACCACCTCCAACACCATCACCACCTGTAACATCCCGTTCTCGTACTAAGGGTTAGAACCCGAAAATTCGGTACATGTGAGCTCAAAGAGAGATTAAGGAAACACATGTTCTTGCTCAAGCATAATGTTAGCATATATGAGCATAAATATTGAATCTTTGCACATAAAAATAATGGTACATCCATTCAGTGAAAACTTTTAGATATAATTGATTTTAAATGTGATTTTTTTGAAAATGAGAAGTAGAGGGAGTAGAAAGAGTGATCTTGGGATGAGTTGTGATAAGGGAAAAATTTGGAAATAAAATTGGTGGTGATTTGGAATCTTCACTGAGTGCAAAGTCTGTTAGCCATAACTTTTTCCTTAGTTATCCAAATGATAGATTCTTTGTTTGGATTAAACTAGAGACATATAGCTACATTTCTTATGAAGAGATCAAATTTAAATTCTATCTCAAATAGTCTCAAAATTTTCATGAAGTTGAGAATTGAGTGCAGTACATTAGGGGACGAATGAAAAATTTGTGTTCAAATTTCAGGGGAAATTTGGGATTGATCTAGATTGATTTTGGCAAAGTTTCCTTCTTAAGATTATAGATCTTTCTTTTATCTTTCCAAGGGTATATAGTATGAGAATTTTAGACATCTGAGTCAAATGTTATGGCCCTTATAAGGGAAAGCGTTCAAGAGTAAAGTTGTATCGTCTATGCTGACATGTATCGTCTGTGATGACGTGTATCGCCTGTGCTGACATGTATCATCTGTACTAACATGTATCGCCTGTGATGATGTGTATCATTTGTGCTGAGGTGTATCATCTATAATGACGTGTATTATCTGTGATGACATGTATCGTCTGTGCTGACGTGTATCGTCTGTGATGACATGTATCGTCTGTGATGATGTGTATCATCTGTGCTAACATGTATCGCCTATGATGATGTGTATCGTGTATGCTGACTTGTATCGTCTGTAAAGATGTATCTTCTACTTTTTACTTCTTTTGTGTTTTGTTTCTTTTGCTTTTTGCTTCTTCTGCTTTTTTGTCTAGTTTCGTCTAGCCTATTTTCTGGTCCATTTTTGATCCTTCAGCTGATAGAATCTATCTTTGAGTTTTCATGAAATTTGTAGATCTTGAAGTCCTATTCAAACCATCTAAAGAACACCTTAATCCGACATTTGTGGAGAAAGTTATTCGATTTGTCCCTGGATAGGTTTAACATGATTGAGGACAAAACTTTGTTTGATTCTTTTGGCCATAACTTTGTTATCCGACCTCCAAATGAAGTGATTCTTGAACCATTGGATTCATAAGACATTTTCCTACGTCCCTAAAAGGATTGGTAGCATTTTGAATTGATTAAAAAAGATTGATTGGGTGAAAGTGAGAGAATCAGTTGGAACAGTGAACTAGTATTGTTTTACTAAACCTACTTCGGTATGTTAATTGTATATGGATCTATAAGAATCCAAATGAGATGGTTTTTAATTTGGAGTAAAGTAGAGACATGGGTCTATGAATCATCTGATGAAGTCAAATTTTGAATCAATCTCTAAGATGTTTAAATTTTAGATGGAAGTTATGGATAGTATATTGTTTTGGACAAGAATAGTCCGAAAATGTTTGAAGTATATCTTTCAAATCATTGAACCAAATTGAATGATTTTAGGGTCAATGAAAACATAAGACATAGGGGAACATGTTTCTAGAAGAAAGTGTTGCAAAATAACTTCAGTATCAGGGTCAG
>JAOSBL010003067.1:0-10320 GCA_027568915.1 Erythroxylum roraimae | reverse complement strand
AATTCATTATGAGTTTTGATATCAAATGAACATTTCAACGGTTTTGCTTATTCTTTGTTATAAACCTGTTACCCACGGAGCTTTAAGAGTTGGAAGATTGTTTTCCTTTATTAATCTTTCAAAATTTTCTCGCGATGTGACCTAATCTCTTATGCCATGACATTATTGATTTTTTCTTACCAGAGGTCTTTTACTAATAACCCTTTCAAAAGTATAATATGAAGCATATATTTCATCATGAGTTAAAACACATTTTATATAAACCATATGTTAAGAAATTTGTACTGACATTTTTTCATTACAACATAACTATAAATTGGTTTTTTTATTACAAAATTATAATCTTCTTTATCCAAAATAGATACAGAGATTAAGTTCTGTCTAAAGTATGGTATATAAAATGTTTTATACAAAATAATTTTAAATTACATATCAACTTCATTATTATTGCCAACCATTAGTTTAGAATCATCTTTAATTAGTTTTCTCCATGATATTAATCCATTTATTGTGGAAGCAATATGATTATAAGGTTCACTATTTAGCCTCTAAGAACCTAATATGGTTGTAAGAACATTAGTTTCAGAAATGACATAAGCCAAAGAGTTACCTAATAGTTAATTTTCTTCCTTCTAGATATTTTACGTCATACAATCCTATTTTATGACCTTTATTTTCATAAAAGACACATCTCGTACTCTTCATGGTATCTATAAGGCTCTCATAATACTAGTTTGACCTTGTTTTTTAAGTGGAGGACTTCAAAGAACCTTAGCTTTGAGTATTATGGATTTGACTTTAGATTTTGGTTTAATAGCTATTAAGGCTTTTTGTGTGGTATTCTTTAGTTTTTCTTTTCTGGCTGCTAATAATGCTAAATTAACTATATTTCTAATCCCATATTTCGATCATTTTGTTTGTTTATTTGAGATTTTTTAATTTTTTTGGGTACTTAATTCATTCATATTATGTTTTTAGCTCTCAATTTCTTTTATGGGTCAAAAGGAGCAGAAATTAAATGTAATCAAGGCAGAAAAAGTGAAAGATTGAAGATGTCCTTGAGGGATACGACTATGTCGATGTGGAAATGGTTATGTCCATGATCATATTATTTCATGCATGATTTCATGAAATTAAGATAGAGACATCATTTTGTATGAATAGATCTTCCATAATTAAAAGGATTTTCATGCAAAACTAGATATAGGTTAACATAAATCCTCTTTGATTGGGATAAAACTTAATAGTGAAATTCACTAATCAATTAATGCAATCTTAGGGATTTTAATAAGAAAAAGATCTTAGTTAATCAACTAAGGATTTGGTATTAATAGCCTAGATCAAAGATATTAACATAAGATAGTAATTTCTACGATTCAATAAAATGTAGATTAAAAGAGTAGTGAAATCATGATTGCATAATAAGTCTTAGGGAGATTCAAAGTCTAAGTACCACTATTTTCTTTAATTGTTTCTAAGTTTAATCTTCATTCTAGTTATTCAATTGTGTTGACTTATTTTAGTTTATTATTTTAATTTTGCTTTTAATTTATCATCGCCATAATAATTTTTTAAACTAGATAATAGAAAGATGATAAGTACTAGTAATTATAGTAATCATGGGATTGGCCCATACTCGCCAGTACTAGCTACAATTATACTATGCACTTGTAGTTAAAACATAAAATCACATCATTAACTACACAATCAAAGAATTAATGTCCCAAGCTTCATACTGTGATTAATAGTTAGTAAAGGATACCAAACTTTGAGTGAAATGCATTCAGATCTTGGTGTATAACGTAAGCATCAAAATGACAATTTTTAGAGCTTTGAATTAACCTTATAAATGTATCATCCTAACAATATACTCTTCATTTCCTACCCCAGTGTATCTTGTATAATAAATTTCGTTTAGTATAGTTCCAATGTTAGCATTAGAAGAAACTTCGTACCTTTAAGAAACATTGTTGAGAAAATCAATTGTTATGTTTGTTTCTAGAGTCCACTTAATAGATGGTCAGGTCTAGGCCTCTTGATAGTCAAATAACACATTCTATTTGAACTTTAACAAACTATATAGGCAGCCATTTTAGCTTTTATTATGATAGATTTGGAAATATATGCCTTTTCTTCAACCATAATAATATTAATGTGGTCATTTCTAAATAAAATTCCATATCTAATCTCCACTTTTTAAAATTCAAACTAGTTGATGGTGACAATGTTATTATTTACAAAAGAGGTCATTTTAAAATTATTAATATGTATATGGCTAGTAAAAATTTAAGATAACTGTTATATTAAAAGATACAACAATAATAACAACAACACCTAGTAAGAGTCCTATTAAAATGCGAGTCTAGAGAGGTCCAATAGTAGGTAGCCTTACCCCTACCTTGTAGCGTCGCTACTTCTAATAATTGTTATACTAAAAGATATAAACAATATTTGGAATGAGAATCTTATCAAATATATCATAAAATACCTATGTGAAGAATAAATAATATATAAATATAAGATCTTCATATAAAAGTGGTCAGAGTACACACCATCAAATTATGTGATTTACCATTTGTGGTGTATAAATTAATTAACAAATAATTAGGTCAGAGGGCATATAGGGATAGTATAAACCTAAGGTATGTAGTATTGTTAGACCATATAAATTGAGAAAGACTCCTCTCACTGTGACTCTTAGGCTCGTAGAACATTTCACCGATAAGTCTTAAGGGAGATAAATTATGAGTTTCCAATCTATAACTAGTCAAGTGGTTTATAAAATAGATTTCTATAAAAGACCAAAGATAAACAAAGATTGATAATAGCTTAGATTTTATATATGCTAACCTAGACACAAGTCCTTCTTCTCTATTTAGGCATCAATTCTCAAGGCCTACCTTTTAGAAATCTAAACTAACCAATCTTCCCTGTTTAGCTTTAGACGACAAATAGGATTTATATTCTAAGGCTTTCTAATACCCAGGATCCTAATGAAGAGGCAAGTGTAGAGCATACTTTTCTTTCTTAATTACTGTAGCTACATTGTTCAAGAATCAAGCTTTCAGGAGAGTGAGAACTTAGAAAGAAGCCATAAGATAGAAAAAAAAACATCATTTTTATCAATTTTTTTGATGCCTTATAACTAAAGAGAAACCTTGCTTCTATAAACTAAGAAAGGAAAATGAGGACAAACAACTTTTAAGGAAGATTCCCCTATAATACAGTAATTCAAACTAGAATACAAAAATAAATAATAAAAGTAAGAATTATTGGAAACATTGGGTCTCAATAATATTCTTAAAATATAAGAAGGAATATATCAACAAGGAGGTGCAAAAAGAGATCGGGTCCACCACTTTCGTTAGAATCAAACATATAATCATCTTTTTTTTTCTAACTCTTTAATGAAATGGGTTATTTCTGTTTCAGTCAAATTGGAGGCCAAGGATCTTGGACATCTTGAAAATATTCAACGATTTTAGGCTTAGGCAATTTGGGCTCTTGAGTTATAGAACTTTTTCGAATTTTAAAACGTTGCTTAGGCTCAAAGCTAGGTGGATATAGTGATTCATAATGTTAAAATCCATGTAAGCAAATTGGTCAACAAAATACTAATTTCTAGTAGTTAGAGAAATGGACCGAAAGGGCAAAGTCATTTGGGTATAATGTTGGGCCCCGTTTCTTGAGTCCAACTCTTGCTCTGATACCACAACTGTTGGGCCCTATTTTTGGAGTCCAACTCTTATTCTGATACCATAACTATTGGGCCCCATTTTCAGAGTCCAACTCTTGCTCTGATACCACATCTGTTGGGCCCCAGAGTTCAACTTCGGCATCTTCATTACCCTATATTTCTGCAAAGGTGGCGTACCAACACCAGTCAGTCACCATAATCAAACTTTCTCCTATTTTAGAACAGATTTTGGGAAAATTCAAACCAGAATTACAAATTGGCTCCTTCAGAACAAGTGTAGCTCTATGTCTCTAGTTTAATTAGAAATAAGAATCATCTTATTTGGAGCTCTACAGATCAAGATATCATCAAAATAATGAAGTATATTCAGTAAAATATCCAATTCATACTCTTCCAACCGATACCCTTACTTTGATTCAATTAGAATTTTTCAAATCAATACCAAAAGCTATAAATTTTTGTGGAGAGATAATGAAATGTGTTAGGAAACTATTTCTTCAAAAATCAGGTCATTTGGAGGTTGGATGACAAAGTTATGGCCAAAAGAGTCAAGCATGTTCAAAGTTGGAAAACCCTTCGGGTGCACTCGCAAGGAACAAAAGTGTGATCACAAGCATAGTGTGATCATAAGGATAAAGGTGCACTTGCAAGAATCGCAACAGAAGCTGTCTCGTGTATACTTCCTATGTGATATCACGAACTTCAAACAATCATAACTTTCAACTCCGATATTCAAAAATTGCATACTATATACCGTTGGAAAGCTAAGATAAAGATCTACAACTTTTAAGAAGACAACTTTGTCTAATGTAGTGTAGATTAATCTAGATTTTCCCTTAAAATTAGAACACACATCTTTCCCCTATGAAAGACTATGATTATGTCTGCAATCATATTATGCCTGCTTTAGGGCAATTTGCATAACTTTCACCAGGGATGTTGGATTAGGGTCATTCAAAGACAGTTTTGAAGGGGACTTCTAGATCTAGAACTTCCACGAAGACCCTGAAAAGATATTTTGCCTTCAAAAGGGTTAAAATTACAAATAAATGTAGCTGTCCCATATTCACTTCCTCTAATGCAATATCACTTCTTAACCATTCAATTACCAAATTGATTTCATTAAACTCTCAAATCTCAGCTCATTTGACTCATCATATTCAACTATATCTCATCATTCATAATGCTTATTTTTCTTATCCATAACATTATAGATATCAATAATTCATGTTCAAAAATCATCATCTCAAGTTGATAACTTCCTCAAATCTACCAAATTTCAACTCTCATCCATACACAATTCATATTTCATTAACAACAAAAATAAGAGTTTTACAAAGTTTTAATGACATTCTAAGCCACATTACATCATCGGTATCAAAATCAAAAATACAAAAGATACCAAACCCAATAATTCTTGAAATGTGTCTAAAATCTTGCTTTTACAAAATCTAACTTAATTTACAAAAACATTGCAAAAGTAGAATGATGCCTCGAATCTTAGTTACTCGATCTCATTCTCTTCACCTAAAGATGAGACGGAAGGCGGGTGAGCGGAAAGCTCGTGGGTAACAAGTTTATAACAGATAACAAGCAAAACCATTGGAAACATTCACTTCCATTGCAAAAATTCACATTGAATCATAAAGCACATATTTCTCAAATTCTCAACCAAATTCAAAATAATGCAAATCATGTATGCATCAATATTGTCAATCATATCATGAGCACATAAGCATATCAGAATAGTTTGGGTGGGTCCAAAAATAGAACGTACTACATATTTCCATATAATAGTCCTGTGTAGCCGTGAACATAACATACTATTGCAATCCCACTTAATGGTCTTACGTAGCCGTGAACTTAGGAGAGTCCATGAAGGAGCTCCATGCCACTAGCGGGCAGGCGGGAGAAGCCTTTTGTTAAAGTGCATTTGACTTAACTTAGGGGACCACCACAAATCCACATAATCATGCGTTTCATAACTTGTAAACATGTTGCCCAAAATGGCACTTTTTTGAAACTTGATTTCATAAACTTGATATCCTTTCAAAATCATTTTCATTTTTCATTTCATAATTCAAAACACAATTCATATACAAAACATGTAGCACATTCCCAGAGAATTCAAAGAGCAATAAATGCACATTTAAAAAGTAGTTGAAATCATTTATTTCTATTTCTTGAAAGAGACATTAATGGCTTATTACTTAATTATAAAAATGTAACCCACCTTGATTTCCTTGCTTATAAAATTGCTAAGAAGCCTCTCCTCTTATTCCTCTTGCCTTTCTTGATTTCCTTCAACAATGGCAAAACCCTATTCAATAGGAATCCAATTGAAATTCCCACAATGCAAAATCACTAAAATTGATTCTAGAATACTTAAACCCTAAGCATTTTCTAAACTCCATGAACTAAAATCCTTCCAAAAGTCCAAAAGATTTGAAATGATCTTACCTTGATTCTTCA
The DNA here is from genome assembly GCA_027568915.1 of Erythroxylum roraimae. Taxonomy (NCBI): domain Eukaryota; kingdom Viridiplantae; phylum Streptophyta; class Magnoliopsida; order Malpighiales; family Erythroxylaceae; genus Erythroxylum; species Erythroxylum roraimae. The sequence continues at coordinate 4,151 of JAOSBL010003067.1, read as the reverse complement.
CCGAATGAAGAGTTTCTTGGCTCTAATGAAAGCTCTTCTCTTCCTCTACCTTTTTCTCTTCTTGAATCACCTCAAAATCTCTCTCAAAAGCTAAGAAATGATGAAACTCCAGCTCAACTCTCTTCTTTTCTCTCAAACCACCAAAATTCTCTTCTCCTCTCTTCTATTTTCATTTTTCTCTCTTCTCTCCCTCAATTCACCTTTTTCTTCTTCATTTAAAAGCAAGACAACATTTCTTCTTCCATTTATACCCTTGATGAGTGTGCAAAGTCCATTTTTCCCTTCTATTTATGCCTTATGTCTTTTAATCTTAAGTGATCTCCCAAAAATACCCTTCATGCAATCTTACCACCTTAACACTTTAATTCCATTAACCCATGTCATAAAATCTTACTAAAATTAACATAATAATTAACTCCACAAATAATTAATCTAATAAACCTCATAATTAACTTAAATCGTGCTAAAAAAATTAAAAAAAATCAGGGGCCAACATATAGACCCAAAGATGTACAAGTAGTTAGCTTAGTGGTTTTAGGATTATGGTTTAGGTGATCTAGAATATGGTATAGATCACGTGTCAAGTCTCTCTGATATTTTTACCAGCCAATAGAAGGTTTCCAAAGTTGAAAATGATTAGTAATACAAATATAACCATTCATAGTCAAGTTATGTGGATGGTGGATAATGAAGATAGATTAGGATTTTTGATTAGACAAAGGAATATCCCATAGCTAATATATGTTGAGAATATGTCTAAGCTAAGCACGCCATTTAGGTAGAGGTTGAAACCATTCAAGGAATGTCCATAGGAGAGAGCCAACATTAACTAGATTGGTAAGATATTTATAGACATACAATGGAGACAAGGACATTGGGCATGCATACAACGCAAATAAAGCCCATAGGTGCCATATTGTTAGCTGATGGTCAAGAATCTAATAAGGTGTTACCATGTCAAATTATTGGGGGTGTGGTAGAATGTTTAAAGTTGTGAGAATAAGATGGACGTAGTAGAACATACTTTTTAAAAGGAGAATAGCAATGTCATCTAGTGTGGTTGGAGGATTTTTGGTGATTGGAGGGAAGGATTTTCAATCCTAGCATACTATAGAAATTTCGTAATTGGAAGAACGATAGGAATTGATTTCCTAAGTGTGGGAGAAAGCTATTGGATTGGTTTTCTTAGTCGAGAAAGAAAATCTGCAAGGATGTTATGATGACCTTTAATATGGTGAATGGTGAATTTATAGCATGAAAGCCAATCTTGCCAATGAAATAATTGGTTATCAGGAAATATCTTCTTATGAGGCTGGAGAATCTTTGGAAAAGATTTGTTGTCCATTTTAATCATAAAGTGATAAGGATTGAGGTGAAAATTGATTTTTTCGATGCCCTTTTTTATTTCCAAGATTTCCTTATAAATGGTGTGGTTGTGTTTTTTCTGACTCCTTAAATTGACCAGTAGCATAGCCATAATAATGTCTTTTCCATAAATCTTTTCTATTAAGATAACACCCCAATAATGATCATTAGCATCTATCTGAAGGATGAGTTGACCTTTATTAGGAATCTTTAAAGGCAGTGGGTTCTGACTTGCTTGTTTTAAGTAATAGACAACTCTAGTTTGTTCTTTACTCTATAGTGGTAGATTCTTTCTCGGCAATTTGGATAAGGAAGTTGTGTAATCAACCAAGTGGGGGATGAAATCTTGAATGTAATTTATAATTTGAAGGAATTGTTGAATCTACTTTATACTGAGATTTTCATCAGAAAAATGTAAGAACTCACTAACTATATGTAGACAAGGCTGATAAAATCCATTATGGAAATTTATACCTAAAAATTCTATTTGGATTGTCCCAATATGACTTTTCTTAGTAGAGAGCATAATTCTATATTGCTTTTAAGATCTAAGAATGATTAGAGAAGAGCCTTATGATCTTTATGGGTTTTCGAGTATAAGAGGGTGTCATCAATGTAGATCAAGCTACTAAAAATAACGAGCTCATAAATTTTTGTCATAGCTCGTTGAAATAGTGATAAGGAAACCTCGAATCCAAAGGGCATGATAGCCTATTGGTGTTGAGCATTTGGAATACAGAAGGTTATCTTGTATCTTTCTTATGGATCTATTCCAATTGCTAAACTCACAATTTCAAGTCAAATTTCAAAAAGTTTGCTGCTTCTTTGAGAAATAGGACTTGAGTTTTGATTTTTGGTAGTGGGAATTTATCATCTTAAAGGAATGCATTCAGATGTTTATAATCAATGACTAACCTCCTTTTTCCTTTATTTTGTTCAGATCTTTTGTTTGCATAGGAAGCTGGACACACCTAGTCTGATTTTGTAAGCTCAATTAATCCTTCTTGGAGTAAAATAACACACTCTTCTTATTCTAAATTTAAATCCTTAGGATTCATACCAGGGTAAGTAGCCCTGTTAGGATTGATTTCTTCATTCTTCTTGAATGGTAGATGAATGAAGAACTATGTATTTTTTTCAAAGAGTATTGAGGTGTGAGAACTATGTATGGTTCTCAAAACAATGTTTTAAAAATTGATCCCTTAGTGCTTTGTGTGGAGGAGGCATTTGGGTGAGCTCAAACACATTATGTATATCTGTGTAGGCATTGAAATTGGCTCAACATTTAATCCCTTTAGGTAGGATTAATAATGGAGGTGCTTAGTAATAGAAGTCTATACCAATTAGGATACCTGAGCCAGGTAGATGACTTCCAATAACTTCAATCTATACAACACAATCAGGTAAAAATCTTGTCCCTATTTTTCTTTTAGTAATAAGCCCAATTTTAAATGAATTGCCATCAGCATTATTGAAATATTCATCATGTGATATCCAAGTTTTGGGAGGTAAGATGTTGGGCTTCATAATATTCCAATAGGATCTAGTATCTATATAGCCAACAACTTTGATTGACTTATCATAGTTATCTTGCTGTAATAATTGGATATGGACATAAGGATGAGGGCTTTTGAATCTACCTGCAAACATGTTTGTTATAGCATGTAAAAGTAATCATCTTCAGTATCTTTAACAATTAGGTCATCAGATGATTCAAACTCATCATCAGAAGAGTTTATTGGAGCGACTCCTTATCTTCATTGGATTATTCTTTAATGAAGTCTTCAATTGTTGGACCCCGAACTTTTCGTGAAAGATTAGAACTATTGAATAAGAAATTTTGGTGATTAGTCACGAGTTAAGAACAAATAAATGAAAGTTCTTGAACCAATAATTTATAGACAAGAGTAAAGTAGGGAATGAGAGATGTGAATAGATTCATGATTTGCTATGGAGTTTTCGTTGGATAAGAGATTTTTAAGTAAGGTGAAAGTTAGCAGTAAAATGAAAGCAACATATGTGTAGTAAGTTGATGAAGAATATATACATATGTGTATGTTCCGTTATCAGTGCTCATGATTAATCATGGACTATATTTTTCTTTGTGGATGATACTGATTTGAATTGGAGTTGAGAATGAGGAGTAAATGAAGTAGAAAGGGTGATCTTGGTATGAGTTGTGTTAAGGAAAGATTTTTGAAATAAAGAGTTAATCCGGAAAATGTTCACTGAGTATGCTTCGGTCTATTAGCCATAGCTTTTTCTTTAGTAATCCAAACAAGATGATTCTTAATTTGGATTAAATTAGAAACGTATGGCTACATTTCTTATGAAGACATCGAATTTCAATTCTATTTATAAGAATCTCAAAAGTTGTCATGAAGTTAAGAATTGGGTGCAGTACGTGGGTGTATGAATGGAAAATTCATCTTCAGAATTTAGGGGCAAATTTGGGATTGATATAAATATATTTGAGCACAGTTGCCTTCTGAAAAGTTGTAGATCTTTCTTTTATCTTTCCAACAGTATATAGTATGAAATTTTTAGACATCTGAGTCAAAAGTTATGACCTTTTTATTGTTCCATCTTAGTATGACGTCAGCATCGTCCTAGTTTTGTTCCATCTTAGTTTTTCTTCCATCTTAGTTTGACATCATCATCATCTTAGTATGACATCAGCATCATCTTAGTTTTGTTCTGTTTTAGTTATGCTTCCGTCTTAGTATGACGTCATCATCGTCTTAGTATGACGTCAGCATCGTCTTAGTTTGACTTCAGCATCGTCT